>JAAXOA010000082.1:0-39560 GCA_036561885.1 Salina celebensis | reverse complement strand
CAGGTCCGATTTCTGCCCCCTTGGAGCGCCAGAGGGGGTGCAAGTAGGTCAAATGGTTATCGCTATAGCTCGTAAACGGTTCAACCGATTGAGCTCAAATTTTTTGCAGGTTATATAGTTTTTCTAACAGTTTCGCAATGCTTAATTCTAGCGTTGCAACGGTTTATTTCTGTTGCTAATCTTGTTTTAATTTCTAACCAGAAGATGAACTAACACAGCTGAAAAAAAGTTCATGACATCAACTTCTTTTGTTTGACATGATTACGTCATTTCGTGAACCCAGAGAATGCATGCAAAACCACAAAAGCAAAATTTGACTCTGCCTGAGGATCAACATTACGGATTCCAACTCCCTTGCTTCCCTATATGCATGTAGCAGCACAATAATTTAATGTGTAAAGTTGCAAGAATACTTGTCATTTTGTTGATAGATTGTTAGTCTCGTTACATTTTCCGAGCCGGTAATCACTAAGATCGACCTTTTTTATTTGCTTATAGGTACAAGTACAAACATCTCAAATCTCACTTTCGCCAAGATCTTCATTGGGAAAAATGGTCCGAAATGGTGCATTAGATATCTCAATATAGGTTAGATGGATGGTCAAGTAAGCAAATTTTCTGTAAGGCTGGTCATAGTTTTAAAAATTGATCGTGTTTCCCAACTGCGTCAAACTGTATAGTTTATTACAACTTATACATAATACATAATGAGTTAAATTACTCAAGTTGTCACCGTTTCATTTCGTCGTCCTTTCCCATCGATGCGATGGCTTCGTTTTTTACTTCGTTAATGAGTATGGGTTCTTGACATAGTTTATAATTGGTCGCAACAATCATTTCATAATTAAAATGACCACGTCGTCCTGTAGTGTTCCATTCCATCACCTTTATCTTTATATTATAGTCATTGTGTGAACAATCTTTACTTTATGCGATTTATAATTTAAGTTACACAGGAACGAACAATAAAATTTTTCGCAATGTTACAATTAATATAAAAGTCACCATTAAATAGCTAGTAGAAATGAATGGTTCTCAACTAAGTCCTAACGTCACAATCATTTTTTAAATCATTTAAGACATTCATTGGAAACATAGTTTACTGGTTCAAAAAAAAAATCTTTTCAGGGTACAATCGGTTTAACTGATTCCATCGAACAAAAAATGTAAATCTTGTGTAACCGACAATACAAATTAGCTAAAATTAACTAGTTGTATGTTTCCAAATGATGAATACTTAATTTCACTTTTCTTTTACTTGTTACAGTTTTGTCGCGAGCCCAAAGAGCCCTTGCAGCGTCATTAGAAAATTTCCACTTTGAATGTATCGGCAGTAATCGGACTGATGACGAAATTGTCATCGCGGATTCTCTTCGACAGTTCGGTAGACTTATATCATCTATTGAGGATGAGCGCGATCGAATGGTAAGACGTCAAACTTTAAATCATAGGATAAATATTAGCGATATGTAACAAAAACAAAACCATTGTACATTTCACGTATTGGCATAATTGATCAGTGATCACAGAGATTGGTCCCATCCCTTCTTATAAAATTGGTCGGTCAATTATTAAGAAGTCATTTCCAGTTACGGTTCCTATTCCTTTACTCATTACCTATTATGATTAAGGGTTATCTGTTTTCTCGGGTGCTAACTAAGCTAAATAGAATTATGACAACAAAATTAAGTAACCGAGAGCATATCGTCGCATATGCACTTTCAAAGATGGGCAATCGCAAATGTTTTTGCTCATATGTACTTTGGTTCGGTAGACACTTACATACAAGAAAAAATCTCTAAAAACGATTATTTGATTGATTTGTTTCCTAATAGTTGGAGAAGGCATACGACCATTTCATCAAACCTTTGGATGACTTCCGCAAAAAGAAAATTGGAGTCGTCAAAGTAAGAACTTTTCACTCTTTTTTTTATTAATTACTTTACGCTTATAAAAACTTGAGCTAACTTATAACTGAATAATTTATCAATTTCAGGAAGGGAAGAAAAAGTTTGAAAAACAAACGCACAAATTTTGTACAAGTCAAGAACGTTACCTGAATCTTTCAACTAAAAAACAAGATAATATCTTACAAGAGGTAAGTCCGCCTACAGATTTATTTTCAGTTTTGATTTGTCCATCAACCAACTCCAAAGCACACATTTCCCTTATCAGTCGCCGATTTTTAAAGCTAAACTTGTATTAATACCAAGACCATCATCGTTAATACGATTGGTTTCGTCAAATTTTTTGGGAAGTGTTTTCGTCCGAACTACCTTCCTACAGGTTAGGTTTTATTACATGTTAGCAATGAATATATTAGCACCTAGCAGTGCTAGTCCTAACTTTCACCGTTATTGAGAAGTGCTTTCACTCCATTTCTAAGGTTCACACTCAGTTATGTCTCAATGAAACGTATTTTTTATGGTCAAGGGTTACGGTTACGCAGCTTATAAAGAAGTATTGAGAAGATGCGGATCAACCCTTCGTCCGTGATTATAATACCAACATTTCGCATCATCGTCATTTCGTTACGCACAGTTACGCATCTGTATTAAAAATTTCTTTATCCTTGTTTGATACAAGAAAAGGTTTTTCGCAAAGAGGAGGCCTGACCCATTTGCCAGAGCTAGAGTACAGATAGTTTTAGTATTCGAAATTAATGCATGGTTCTCTTTCACATTATGATGTGTACCATTAATGACAATTTTTTAATGCTTTTACAACTGCATTTTCCGTCTTCTTCTGTACAGTATATTCGACAATTTATTGAGTAATATCAGCGTATCATTAATAAAATATCAACATCAAGTCCAGTCATCTCCGTTGGCTTCTGCTACTGCTGGTATAAAAGTCCATAATGGAATCTATTAAATCGTAGCCGCAGAACAGGAAGAAAATGCATTCACGATCAAGGGAAAAGCTCGGGGAAAGCATATGGTTACTGTGAGAGCAACCAAGCAGCTTGATGCTACTTATATGCCTCTATTTTAAGCATGCATGTTGTGTTATACCATAAACTATGGTTGTAGACGTAGAACTGTGTAGGTAGACATTGTACTTGAGGATGTCCTTCATATTTTCACTAAGATACCCATCCTGTTGAGGAAGTAAGTAGATTACTGATAGTATGTTGACATACACATGATAACACACATAGGCATGTTTGCAAATATATTTTTTTATAGTTAGTGGGATGTGAAAGCCCAACAGATATATTTAATACTCCGATGAAGTGTGCATATGCGAACCCTAAGGAAGATAATATTAAAAGTTCCACCAAACACAATTATTGTCAGAGGGTAGTTACAGTAACTGTTGTTGGATTCTTATTTTAAACTAGCAATTGATCTTTTTTTTTTGGCACAAGCAAAATTGGCCATTAATGACGCACAAAGTTTAAGATGTGATTTAATTGTGAATGTTCTAAATATCAATTAAAATTAACCAAACTGTATAAACACATCATTTTACTTCGACAATATGTTGTACTATGGATTTAAAGTGAATACATATATACAGAATCCAGACATTTACCCTATCATAGCGCATAATGAAATTATACGTTGCGTTTAATTTATTGCAGCTAGTAACAATGGGAAAATTGAATCGTAATCATATTTGGGTTATCGAAAATAGGCATGTAAGATTTTGCCATGGGTTGTCCAGTGAATTTGACAGTAACAATTTACTCAGTAACGTGCTTTTATACATTAACGATTCACTAACAAATGCATGTTTTATGGGGTACAACAGACATTTAATATCGAAGTGAATTGTGAACATGTGTATAGTTGAGTGCCGTAACGATCAAAATATACCATACCACGATTGACAACAATTAAAGTGTCTCTACAGAGCTTTTGAACCGTAATAGTTTCAAATACCCAACGCGATAAATCCCCAGTGTTCCCACCACTCCTCTTCTTTATGTATGAAAAAATCAAACTGGAAGGAATGAGATCGTATTTTAGGTACGTATTTTGGCAATAATAATACATAGCAGTAAACTAGCAAGTATTTTTTTTAAAAAATTTGGATTGGGATAGGCCCAACCGATTTTTACTGCACACTCGGCAAATAAGTGCTCGCAAGTTTGAGCTGTCAAAGGTTGGTGCAGGTTCAACGATTCGGTACTGATTTTTCTGAAATCGTACACAACGACGGATATCAAATTATTGTGCAACAATTTTAGAATAAGTTGTTCTTGACATTGCGAAATGTAATACCATGTTGGGAATGTGAGATAGATGCAAGCATTTCTGTCATAAAGAAGAAGAAAAAAAAATGTTTTAATTATAACTTTGGAGTCACAATCGCAATCACTTTCGTTTGTATAGTTGGCGTGACGTGCGTTACGTGTGATAAGTAAAATTTTAGACATTTCGTAGGGACCTATTTTTGAGTGAGAATTCCTTGTTTTCTGCTGGGATTGATTTCATCCAGATCGCCTTTCAGTGCTTCTGCTTATAGTATGCATGATCTGTTTGATTCGGCTGGGGATGTGATGTGATGACACATCACTAGGAATGCCTAGTAACATATACGAAACGACGTTTGTACTGGTCACGTTATGGAATACGTTACAAGAAGACTCTTGTCAAAACCTATTACACCGCAAGTCTATTCCAAGCTGGTTCAGATTTGCTCGTAATTTTGCATTTGCAATGTGTGGTGGTTTCTATTGTCAACCATTATGACTCTACAAATGTTGACGCTTCGTGGGTCTCCTTTGTTAATCCCATTCATGTAGTATTATTTTCACGGCTATTGTTCCCAGATAATTGTGCAGATATTTTCGACCATGGCCTTTCTGTACTTGTGGGTTGGTCAGAGTCTACTCTTTGTTTATAACAAAACTGTAACTTTCATTAAACTTTTTACAGATTAGGTAGGTGAAAAAACAATTTAAAGCGTCAGTATGTGGAAATATGATAAGAATGTCGTGAATGAGCGATAAAATTGGTGACATAAAATGATGACAATTCTTACAAAAAATGTCTTGTATATTGAACATTGCTTGAAAGATTATGTACGTATTTTGTTACCTTTTGTGCCTAACCACTTTAAGTACTTTGCTCATACAATCTTGCAAACTGCAATTGAATATCGGACGGTATCTATGTCTACCCAATGACGCCTTCATGGAAAGCAGTCCCCGACCATACGTTTTTTTTAGTAAAATCTTGATTCATGCAGCTTGTTTTGCTTAGCTGAAAACGATCAAAACAGATAACTGACCGTAGTATTGTAATTACGGACCTTTGTTATCCAACTGTCATGTCAGTAATATTTCTTATGAAACTGAAATGTCTGCGTACAATTGCAAGGCATAAACCAATCTTTGTAGCTCTGGGACGATTATTCTGCCAGTTGAATATTAGGGTTTGTTTCAGCATGCACCAGTCAGTTTCATAGCTAGACTAAAGTGTCCAGAAAATTCAGCTTGACCTTGATGTTTATACTGTGAATAAAAACTTGTGTGGGATTGGCGAATTTGTGTGCAGTTGACTAAATTGAGTGTAATTCCAAATGGAAGTTTGCTAAAAATTTATAAGTGCATAATTAATGTAGATCGGTCGTGAGGTTGTGAAAGTCTTAAGCTGCAATCTTTCGGGAAATGGAATGGCGAATTCTATTGTGATGATAAGGTATCACAAATCTTAGAATGACATGCTATTTCTTGTTGTGTCCAGGGAAATTATTTGAAAAATAATTGAATTAAAGAGTTTAAAGAGTTCTATTGGGAAAAATGTTTCATAGTGCTGACGATTTTTGCTTCAACTGATTTTGTTTCTTAAAACTTGAACGTTTTTTTATCGGAACAGGCGGATGCCTCCCTCGAGATGGAACAGCGTCATTTCTGCCAGGCGAGTCTAAAGTATGTTTTTCTCCTTCAAGAAGTACAAGAGTGCAAAAAATACGAATTTGTGGAAACGGTAAGTATGACATTCAATATTTTATACGATACGTATTTTACTAACTCGGTAAATCCATTTAATTTGCAATAGTAGAACAACAATTGATGCATCAAAATCCTAAATATAAGAGTTTTGAAGTACACATACGAATAGCTTTACCACGTGATTACACATCTTTGCATGTGTAAACTGGAAACGTAAGTAGAGAAAGGCTCCGGGAAATATTTACAGCTTTCTCTACGCATTTCAAACTTGATGACGCCTGAATCTGGCCAAATAAATGAAAAATAGTTCCACTTTTAAATACCTGACAAAAGTGGGAGCTGTTTTTCTTGCCTTGCCTTCCAAAATAGCATCCATCAGAGTCGACCTGAAAAATTAACATGATTAACTGTAGTGTAACAAATAATAATAATAGCGTAATAGTGACGAAGACAAAGTTTATTCTTATATTGAAAGAATCTTCTATTTTTATCTTGAAAATTATTCTTACTGCGAATAATCAGGCTAGGCATAATGATCACGAGTACTACAAATTAATGAATTAGGTACCATTTGTTAGGCATGTTATGTAGGCGGAAAGTGGCTTTCGGCCTAGCTTGTTTGTGCTTCAAAAAAGGAATCAAATGGAAAATTAATACCAGTTCAAGTGCTTTGAACGCTTCTAATGTATTTTGGAAAATTAAAATGATTTTACTAGTCTTGTCAGTTTACATACAATCTTGATATGATGCTTTGATTTATATTGTATGATTGGAAATGTCGCCTTTGTAACGCTGGGGAGATTGTCTCCGAGGTCGTTGTTCCTGTAGTTTTCAAAATCAGAAATGTATAACATGTAATTTAAAAACAAGGTCTATTCGACTGGAAGTATCCAAAGTTCAAAGAAATTCTCATGACATACGTGTGTACGTGCATACGTCTTTTGGAAACATACACACGCAAACTCAATATCCGATATTGATGAATGATGAGTTTCTTGAATGATTTCGATTACAATCAAGACAAGACGTTACGTCGTTCAAGTGGCTAGTAAATTATTATTCTAAAATAACAATATATAGTGACTAAAAATACTTGGATTATTACTATTGTATGTATGTACTATTAGTGATTGTAATCTCCTATTTATTATCTTATTTTGGAACTATCAACTAATATGTAGTACACTTTTCCTAAATTATCTTCTTTGAACGATGTTTCTACATTTAATCCTCATTACATTAGGTTTTGATTGTATTTTTTGTTTGCCATCAGCTCCTTGGATTTATGTACAGTTGGCTGACATTCTACCACCAGGGTCACGAAGTAGCAACCGACTTTAAACCGTACATGACAGATCTGCAAAAGAGAATACAAAATGTAAGTTTGTTTCAATTGCTACAATGCTCAAGAAAGCAAAGCGGAGTGATACATACATGCTATGAGCATGACATTAGTGACTTAAACTATTTGAAGAAGAGATATTTTTGCGCTGAAAACAATCGACTACCTAATTTCCAATTAGTATTATTAGTTAGGTCTACTGCACAAAGATATAACATATTCGACATGTGTTACAAATAGTTATTATTACTATCGATGCTGGAATCAGACAAGGGTGAAAGTAAAAAGTTGTGAATTCTGGGGAAAGTTGAAGGAGATCTTTCCAGCTCCAAATAGGTTGCTAATTGAAAAGAAATGAGTTTACCTTAAGGATAAAATATCTTTGAGCAACACTGAACAAGTATAATAAAGCAACTAAGAGAATCATATTGTTTAGTTGTCTTTTGGGAAAGAACGATGCTTGTCTTGAAAGATGTCTCGAAATGAGAAAACCCCTTCCAGGCGTACAGTGTGGGGCAGATTTTTTAAGATATTTGAAGAAAGAAACATTAGAAGGGGGTACACTGAACAAGTGATAAGAGCTGTCTCTATGCATTGAAGATTTTTTTTTCAATCTCTCATTATATAGTTGATAGTATTCTTGTTGTTAACATCCATTTAATCTGTCGTTTTTGTTGCAGACACGAGAAAATTTTGAGACTGCTCGGGATCAAACTAAATCCCTCATGAACAAAATGTTGGAAATTCGCAAGTCGGTAAGCGTAAATTCACTTGGATGTCTTATTGGAAAAGAGGAGCAATCTTTGATGGATTTTCTTTATTTCTACTTTTCAGAAGGACCCAGGTGGCCTTGATAGAAATTTTGCGCGTCAAGGCTATTTATACCTGATGGAAAAAAGTACGAAGCCTCATTATCACAATAGCAGTACAAAGCTAAGATATCACTTAACAGCAACCAACGTATTGATTTTGTTTTTAATTCAATTATCAGAGGCACTTGGAAGTAGCTGGGTGAAGCACTATTGCATGTACGAGAAGGCCCATAGGAAATTCACAATGATTGCTTACAATCAGATCTCTGGAAAAATTGTAAGTTTAACGATAAACCCGAGATCTTTGTGCACCCGTTCTTACCTTTTATGTTTTTGGAATTTTTGATTTTTTTTAGACCGGAACGGATGAGATAATATTGAAGTCATGCACTCGCCGTATGTCAGATTCAATTGAAAAAAGGTTTTGCTTCGACTTGACATCTGATAATAGACCTGGAATCGTCTACACACTCCAGGCTCTCTCTGAAGAAGACAGGCGTCTATGGTTGGATGCAATGGACGGACGAGAGCCGGTATGTCAACTTTCCAGACTAATTGTTACAAGAGTAATATGATTAAAAAAAATCGTAAAACGTGAAGTCCTACTGTAATACTTCTTCGATTTCATAGACGTATGGCCCCCCGGGAAAGGTTCCTAAATCTGAAGAAACGAGTTTAGACGACTTTGGGTACAATTTTGTTCAAGAGTGCATTTCAGAGTTGGAGTCACGTGGGCTAGAAGAACAAGGGTTATATCGGTTAGTTGGCGTTGGCTCGAAAGTAACGAAATTACTGCAACAGGGTCTTGACCGTCGTAAAGTAGAGAAACTGAATTTAAGCGATCGACTAGAGTGGGAAACCAAAACAATTACTAGCGCGGTCAAAACGTATTTTCGTAATCTGCCTGAACCAGTTATGACATTCAGATATCATGAAGCATTCATTGCTGCTGCCAGTAAGGAAAAATTTTGCGTTCAACTGATACTTCATTTACATTTCAAGAGAAATTGACATATTGTAATTGGTAACTCATAGAACAAGAGACCAGAGTACAAAGGATTTCAGATGTGCACACGCTTGTTCATCGCTTGCCACCCGCCAACTATCGTATTCTAGAAATGCTGATAATGCATTTACAAAGGTAATTAAAGTAATTACATGCATAGTTCATGATTTTCAGTCATTTCCAATTGTTATTTCACTAATATTCTACTATTTAATGCAACTCTTTAACAGGGTATCATCCAAATGTGACAAAAACAAAATGACTGTGAGTAACATTGGTGTTTGTTTTGGGCCAACACTGTTGCGTCCGGAGGAGGAAACCGTTGCAGCCATCATGGATATCAAGTTTTGTAACGTTGTAGTAGAGATTCTCATTGAAAACGCAGAACTGGTATGTGAGCGCACTACCCTCAGGAAACCTATGCACCTTTGCGTTACATTAATTCTTTCATCTCTGCTTCTAGATATTTAATAGCAAACCCCCACCAAGTGAACTACCCAAAGAACTGAGTCCTCAAGTTCATAACACACATGCCAACCACCGTCCAAATACTAGTCCTGTGAAGCATGTAAGTTCAAATCGTAAACCTAACAATTAGCTTTACACTCAGAGTGTTGACGTTTTTATCATTTGTACAGGCGGTCGTTTCGTCGTACAACGATGGTCCTATGCGATCGTCATGGGACAACATTCAGTCATCAAGCACTTCAGGAGGCGGTGGGGGTGGTAGTGGAGTGGGAATGTACCATTCAACCGCTACGGTGAATTCATTACACTCGAGTTCACATTCCAGCTCGTCAAATCAAAGCAGTGGTGAGCCTCTTCCTCCTCACCTCTCTTACAGTCTAGGCTCACACTCCTCCATTATACCTGAGCGGGATAATGGAGCCGTTTTATTAACAAGAGAGGGTAGTAGTAGTCGATCCTCGTCGTCTCAACAACAACACCACCCTCACGTCAATTGCGTTACAAGAGCTGGTACGAACGGTGGTACTAGTGGAGGCACTAATGTAGTCAATCCTTCTCCTACTTCTTCTGGTCACACACTACCTACAAATCTCGTTGTAGACACTAAAGAAAACAGTTATTCTCAACTCTCCTTGAACCACAACAATGGTCAGTGAGAGTGACACACTTTGCACAAGAAATTCTACCTAATTTTTCTCTTTCTTTTTAAATCCTCTTTTCTTTTTCTTCTGTTGACCAATCATAGCGTATATTTCATCGCTTGTTAAATTCTATCAATCTTATATGATGATTGTGACAGATCGAGGAACTTCAAATAGCAGCAGCAGCTCAGAATCCGTTGCATCTTGGCCGGGACACCATCAAGTTACTGTAGGTATGGTAGGACATCCGCCCCAACCACCACCTTATCAACCCCCACCAGAGCATCCATTGAGTAACGGAAGAGATTATGGGAGCAGATCTAGAATCGCGGCTGTGAAGGGTTTCACGGGTTCTCCAGGCATTAGTGCAACTCTTAGCAAACAGGATTTTTCGTACGTTGTTTCTCACACGACGCAATTACTGATAATATAATGTAACTTTCAACAAAAAATTGCATTTTTTCCTTTCTTCTCCTAGAAAATGTGCAAGGACTCTGTACTCTTGTGTTGGTGAACATGATGGCGAGCTTTCCTTCGAACCCAACGAAATCATACTAAACGGTAAAAACAAATTTACTCATTGTACTAAAAACATATACGAGTACTCTCTATTGATCGATGTTTTATCATTCTATTATGTAGTGCGTCCATCATGTGAGCCGGGATGGCTTGAAGGAACTCTTCGTGGCAAAACTGGATTAATTCCTGAGAACTACGTCGAAATCATCGCTGAGCCCTTGTCCTGAAATACGGCCACTGCGATTGCTGCTGCATCCGTGATTGATTTATCCTTATCAGCTATCGCCATGAATTCTTATCATTCCCAACCTATTCGGAAATTTTCAACTGGTGCTCTCAGTGGATTACTAAAGAAACGCCCCGTTAAACATTAACTGATGAACCAAAGCTCGACTTGCTTTTGTTTTCTATTATTCGACGTACAACGTAACTTTATTAACGCGACCAAAAATGTCCATTCCCGATCCAAATTATACAGATACAAGTTATACAATATTAATCCTTACTCTATTAAGATTAGTTTTTTTCTGTGTATCACAAGTTTGATACTACTACAAAAATTTTGCGGACTTAACTAGTTTTCATCTGAGTAGTTAAAATTTAGTTTTATTGAGCTATGTATGTTACAGGTAAAGTTTATTAAAAGTTTCTACTTCCAATTAATACAGTTTGAAATATGTATGTAATTCATACAGAAACGAAACCTTTCATGACTGACAATCGAAACAAAAACAAGCTTTACATCTCGTACTCGTACTGACATGAAGTAAAAATGGTTACTTAAAGTTCGCAGTAAGAAGATAAGCCGATATATTTAAAATTAAATCCGTACGTTAAGGCTTCTCTACGCGTTTCTTATTAATCTTAGTATGAGAAGTTTTTGTTACTGGTAAAAATAAATGGTTTCTACTGATTTTAGAAATTCCATGTAGCAATCACGATTCCAACTTTTAGTTTGTATTTATTACAAGAGCACTAAAGTTCAACATTATACATTTTCTGTGAGTTACTATAATTGTTGTCACTCAACATTCATACAATCGAACAATAGGATGGGTGTTTTGTAGTCAGTTTTACATGTGCCATGATTTTCGTCAAACAATTCAGCTCTGCAATCAAACAGGATTGCTTGGCCTGTTACGTACGGTACGGTATAAATTTCCTACGTAAAACTATGATCATACAAACTTTGATAATCAAAGGTTCCAAAATTTTTAAGCAACATTAGCAATCTTCTAACGCATGGCATTTATACTACAAGTAAGTCGTAACAATTTTTATTATGTTAGTTCCTACACAGCGTTGAGTGAAATATTTCGTGAAGTTTTGGAACATTAAACCTTTTCCGCAGCTTTTGTTTGACAAAAAATCTCAAGGTTTGGATGTTTGTTGTTTTATTTACTCTAGTATACAGATGAAAGCTTATATCTAAATACATAACTTTTTTATGGAATGTAAGCGCAAAAGTTTCAATCAAGAACTAAATTCGGATGCCAATTAAATTACAATAGTTGTAGTGTTATCGATAGTAATTTTATTGTGCAGTAACGTGTCTAGATTTTTACGAAACAAGTTAAGAATCTATATTTAAGTATTACAAGGAAATTCGAGAGTGATGGATGTCGTTGTCGTTCTCTGAAGGTGCTAATTCTGACATTAATTTAGTTTTATATTTCGGAATTGCGATTTCATAGTATACAGAGTAATGCTATCAACATAGCCATATGAATGATATGCAATCCACAGTTCATGATAATTTCCTGTAAGTAGACTAAAGCCGAGAGAATCAGTTTTTTCGATAGAAACCTTATCTAGAATTATCTAAAGCGGTGTAGCGTAGTATTTAATTTCCTGTATGCGACAGCAATCCAACAAATTAGACTGTTTCATGAGCAGTTACTCGGTATCGTATATTCCCAGTAAAAAGTTGGCACATAACATGGTTCATTAAGGTAGCTACATCAGTTAGATTGATTGATAAATTAAGTGCAAGATTATCCAGTCGTCCAACTGATGTACGGAATGGCGAACGTGCTTGGAGTGTTGTATTTCACAGAGAAACTTGGCGTCCTTTTTCGTATTCTTCTCATGTTCCGTCTCTGCCGAATGTAAGAAGGGTAACTATGATGTATAAAAGTTTGGGATGGTTAAATTACTATTTATATACACATTTTTAAAATATATAATATCCGAATGCATATAAAGTATTAATTAGAAAACATTTCATTTCATGTATTCTCTTTAAGTTTTTCAATGTCTTCAACTGATCTGTCTAAGCGTTAGGATGGTACAAGATTAAATGTATTTTTTTCTCAAATCTGTTTGCGTTGAAAAAGCGACCTTACTTTATAAATCTTGATAGGAGTATATTATATTTAAAACAAAATCAAACGAATTAACAAGAAAATCATATCAGAGAACTGAAGTGAATACACCGCTTGGTGTATGTTAATGGTATGTATGTGTTATGTATGTTATCCTCTCATTATCTTCCACGACAATTTTGCCATTCAAATTGATTCTTGTCATTCCTTTGCTTCCATAACATTTCTTCAACTAAAGTATCAACGTCGCATTTATGATTTCCGACATGTACGTAGTATTTTATTTTTTTCGTTTAGTTTGTACCCACAAATGCCTAGCAAAACAAATCACGCCGGTTTTGATTGTACGCTTATTACATTTAGTTACAATTTTGATGAATTGTTTACATCCACCTCCATTTGTTTATAAATACCAACAAGAGACTACACCTTAGATCCCTAAGCAGTTTGGAGCATAAATGACATGTACTTTCGTCAAGTTCTATGATGGTTTTATTGTAAATATTTAAGGTTTTGCAACAATTTGTGAAATGTCGTGTACTTTCATATTTTACAAATATTAGATATTATATATATTAGGATGTAAGCAGCAACGGACTGCATGCCAAATATAAAAGTATAATTTATTTCATCAGACACTAG
The DNA here is from genome assembly GCA_036561885.1 of Salina celebensis. Taxonomy (NCBI): domain Eukaryota; kingdom Metazoa; phylum Arthropoda; class Collembola; order Entomobryomorpha; family Paronellidae; genus Salina; species Salina celebensis. The sequence goes on along the minus strand of JAAXOA010000082.1, from coordinate 25,901 downwards.
AGGGAAATGATAAATTAGAAAAGAAGTTTTAGTTGTTTTGTGACAAAATAATGTATTTAGATGCTATTGCACAGATTAAATCATTACCCTGATCATTGTGCATGCACCATGCTACGGAAACATTTTGTATTATTTGAATGCTGTGCGAGCCAGTCTAGTGATATGATTATGTTTTAATGGTTGATGAAATGTTACGTAATTGAGAACATAAATTTATTCCTTTATAGAAAAACTCTAAAAATTAAACAACAATATATGATTAATAAAAATATATATATGTGAAAATCATATTCTAACTGATTTGAAGTCTTCATCAGACGATAAAACGCGTTTCCCACGTATAATGCTACTTGAATGTACAGCTTGGCTCAACTGAATTTTAACCATCTCTGTCGGCAGGAAGCATGATACAGTGGAATTGTATATCTCATAATCGTATCTTGTCACATGAAACAGGAATGTGGAAGCCTCACAAGGATAAGTTATTTGTGGAATATTAACGACTCAAACAAAAGTCAACAGGTCAAAGCATTTGCCAATTCATCATTATTATGGCATTTGTTTGTTGTGAAGCAGAAAGAAATTAAAGAAACGATGCATTTTGATTGTCACTAGCAAATCAAATCCCACTTTCATCAAACAAAACTCGAGTAAATCTTATAAATATGTTTACTTGAAGATAGTCATAAGCACAATTGGCCGGAAGAAGATGAATATTTTCCTAAATAAATAACATGTTACGTTTAATATATGCGTACTACTTAAGAAATATAAAATCGACGGAACGTTTAATCATCTCTTACATTACATAATTTCAGATTTTATTGTACATTCAACAGTTAAATTTCCAAGAGATAATAATATGATTTGTACGAAATATGTACATGCAAGCAAGCCGTTAACAATTTGCGAATTCCTTTAAAACCTTTACTAACATGTGGAAACTTTGGGGCTTCACATATTTTGCCCGATGAAATTTTATAATGATAAAGACGCTTGCCACCAGTATATACATATAAATCATTTCTGTGATTCCTTTTGTGCTTGGTTTTAGTCACATATATGATGTTAGATGTTCATGCATGTGATGGTTAAACTCCATCTAAGGTAGTATTATAATACAATCTTGTTACGGGACGTGTACAAAGAATGTCACGCTGAAATCCCGTGTCTTTGGAACCCACTCCTCATCATGTCACGCAATTTCCCATTTACTCTAACATGTAGAGTCACACTCCTCTGAGTACCCCTCACCCATCGGGGGCGCACTTGATGATTCCATTGAAAGCATTCATTGATAGCCAATGCAGCGTACTATAGAATATTTATACGTGCATTACCAGACGTTCGAAATCTTTAGCGACGGCGTCACAGGGGATGCCGGGAATCTTGTATTTAGCTAATGTTAAAAAACGGGGATAAGGGGTGTAGTGTCAACGACCGGGGATAGGTTTTGTTAAAGAAATCGAACGTCTGTACATTAAAATTACATACGTTTGAGTTTCTTGGTCGAGAAAACCAAACGTTTGAACAGAAGTGTTGAATTTCCTACAGATTATGTATAATCTGTAGTAAATTGTAAACGAGTATACTCGTTGTATATAAGCGGAACCAAAGATTTAAGATTCAATGAGATTTTTTTCTTGTTTTTCTTGGTGATTGCATTAGAGTAAAACTGGTTTTAACTACCTAAGTACGATGGGGTGATTCGTAGTATGGCCAATGATATACGTCTTGGCTAGCTAGGGGGTGGGACCAGGTTTTTTTTTTCAAGCCGACAACTTTGTAAAAGTTTGTCAAAGCAGTACAACCTGAACACTGAGTCTGGCAAGATACAGATCATCCTGGCTTCGTCCTGGCTCCTGGTGATATAGATAAGGAGTCGACATTTTGGACAAATTGGCCCTGAAGTTTCTGGAAAGCGGTAATTAATTCTTTAACATTTTTAGTTTTAGAACGGCTCATTTTTTTAAAAGCATTAAATTTTAAAGTAATTTAAGTAATTTAAAGTATTAGATAAAGCACATTAAACTTCGAACGGGCGAAACATTGCTATTTGACCCTATGCAAGCCCAGAAAATTCAGCTAAAAACGAAAGTCCTGAGTCCCTTAAATACCTGTAAAAACTGAGGCAATCTTCACGACATGTCCAATCAGATAACTGAGATAGTCTGTCCAGTACGAAAACCGAGATAATCTGTCCAGTCAGAAAACTGAGATCATCTATCCAGTCGGGAAACTGAGATATCTGCCTAGCCCGAAAACAGATAATCTGCCCAGTCCGAAAACTGAGATAATCTGTCCGGTCCGAAAACTGAGATAATCTGTCCAGTCCGAAAACTGAGATAATCTGTCCAGTCCGAAAACTGAGATAATCTGTCCATTCCAAAAACTGAGATAATCTGTCTAGTCCGAAAACTTAGATAATCTGTCCAGTACGAAAACTTGGATAATCTGTCCAGTCAGAAAACTGAGATAATCTGTCCAGTCCGAAAACTGAGATAATCTGTCTAGTTTGAAAACTTAGATAATCTGTCTAGTCTGAAAACGTAGATAATCTGCCCAGTCCGAAAACTGAGATAATCTGAACAGTCCGAAAACTGAGATAATCTGAACTGTCCGAAAACTGAGACAATCTGCCCAGTCCGAAAACTGAGACAATCTGCCCAGTCCGAAAACTGAGATAATCTGTTCAGTCCGAAAACTGAGATAATCTGTCCAGTCCGAAAACTGAGATAATCTTTTCAGTCCGAAAACTGAGATAATCTGTCCGAATGCGAAAACTAAGGAAATTTTAGGATATGACCAAAACAAAAACTGAGATCTTGAAGACATATATTCCGAAACCTGAAGTTTAAATTTCGATGGCTCCAAACAAGCCTTCGATGCTCAGGTTTGTTTTAGAAATGCGGCAAGGAAATCAAAGTCAGACGAGTCACGACGGACCGTACTCGATGGTTTGCCAAAATACTCCAGCAAGGGTTGCCGCTGAAGTTTTCAAAGTTGGTTTAGCCTTAAAGGACACCCAGATGCCGTGGGTTCATAAAAAGATTCTTGTCGCCTTGGCCTTCAAGGTGTGACAGAAACTATTATAGACAGCTTCTTGTGCTGCTGATGTTCTGAAAATATCGTGGATATGGTTCAGCAGCTTAATTTTTCCCTTTTTGGCATATTTGTTTGTTGACTTGGGAGTGGTTGTTTAGCTTTCCAAAACTTCGAGCTCGTTTCGTATGTATTATCGATCCACTTCTTCTTTCACGCATATCGCCAGCTTCTTAAAAGTGTCTTGTATTGTATTTTCAACCAGTAAGTTCGAGCTTAAATTCTCAAATCCACAAATATTGATGTACCCATCGACGGCGTTTCCACGCGCTTCACAAAACGCTCCAGTTGTTCGTTTCGATACTATTTGCCCATGAAATCCCCATGTCTGTCTCTCTGTTGAGGTCGACGCCTTGGCCAAAGATTACTGTAATTGTACCGATAGATATGGAATCGTAAAACATGCTAATACAGTCCGTAAATATTACCCTTTTCTTAGAATAACTTCTCGCTTACTTAGTTCGCTTTCCGCGCTTCCGGCTCATTTTTGGTGGGATGGTAGACCTATACAAGGTATATAAAATCCCAAAATATCAGGTTCGAATTCCGCCCCCTTGGAGCGCCAGAGGGGGTGCAAGTAGGTCAAATGATTATCGCAATAGCTCTTGAACGGTTCAACCGTTTGAGCTGAAACTTCGTATGCACATTACGACATGTGTAAGGCATGTTATGGAATATGTTTCGGGCTTTTAGCTTGAGCCCTTCCAAGGTTCCTGCAGGTGCCCGAAACATTTTCTTAGACAACTTGGGTTCATTTTTGGTGGGATGGTAGACCTATACAAGGTATATAAAATCCCGGTCCGAATTCTGCCCCCTTAGGGCGCCAGAGGGAGTGCAAGAAGGTCAAGTGGTTATCGCTCTAGCTCTTGAAGGGTTCAACCGATTAAGTTGAAACTTTGTATGCGCATTAGAACATGTGTAAGGCATGTTATAGAATATTTTACAGGCTTTATCTTGAACCCTACCAAGGTTCCTGCAGGTGCCCGAAACATTTAATTAGACAACATGGGTTCATTTTTTGTGGGATGGTAGACCTATACAAGGTATATAAATACCCAAAACACCAGGTCCAAATTCCACGCTCTTGGGGCGCCAGAGGGGGTGCAAGTAGGTCAAATGGTTATTGCCATAGCTCGTAAACGGTTCAACCGATTGAGCTCAAACTTTTTGCAGGTTATATAGCTGTTCTAGCAGTTTCGCAATGCTTAATTCTAGCGTTGCAACGGTTTATTTGGAGTCACCATGCAATGAGAATCCTGACAACCCTGTGTCAATCATGCGCAATGTTAACCTATGTTAACGACATTATAATTCAAAGTTGGTCGTAACATTCACTGCTTCGTTCTGAATACAAACATTCCGGACGCAGCAAAGACTCGAGTTTTTAATGGGACTATCCTTCCTTTCTGTGCATAATGTCTGCCAGCTTTTTTCGAATAATTAAAAATGAAACAATGAAATGAAACTGACCTTTTGAAACCCTAATAAGATACATACCTTTCTCCTGTTGATTACAACGTGTTTCAGCAAAAATATGTCTTTGCTCCAGACGTAAAACTTGCTACGTAAGGTGCGGTATATTTTCGGAATCCACTTGTTTTTAGGGTAGTTAGGGCTTGCTGTAAACATTTCAAAAGGATTGAACCCTGATAAACTATACGCTTGGTCCTTTTTTGACACATTGATTTGCCCTTAACACTAATCATAATCATTCCTTTATAATCATAATCCTCCCCATGCAAACGGCAATAACACAACTACACAAAACTCATAACATGATCCACCATATAGATAATTCATAATATATAAAACGACAAAATATCTTTGATTCATATTGCAATACGCTAAGAAATGCCTTTGTTGTTGATTTTTGTGTTACAGAATGGAAAAAAAATCCGGACGGAACCTCTATACAAGGATCTTGCGAATCTCCATACCTTTATAATGGCGCATCAGCTTCTTGCGGAAAAGGGAGAGACAAAGCAAGGAATATCAAAGATTTTCATTTTACTACCGCCTTACATCATGCAACGAAATAATTCTTTCCGAAAATATACGTATGTTGACAGCTTTGAAAGCTTGATAAATATATTCAAGGATATACAACTTCCCAGCTTAACAGCAATATGTGTAAAAAATGAAACCATTCCAATCACAAGTTTCATCAATGTATCTATTCCAAAAAATGACTACATTATAGACACCATTCGCTTGTACGAAAATATTCAAAATGTAGAATCTGTTTTCCAAAAAGCGAATATTCTCAAACAAATCTTTGGTATTAACAACTCTGCACAATTAACACGTGACTTCGAAAGCCTGTTCCGTAATATTTTTGATGTACAGATAAAACTTGGAACTCTGAAACAAACAACTGCAAGAGAAAGTTTAGGAGAAAATTTACACGATCGGGGATGGTGTATCGGTAAACTACTCGATGGCACAACATTTCAATTTGTGAAATCAGAAACGTTGATTGCATTTAGACTCATGAACATAACAAAAGGAGGCGAATATCCGGCTTTTCGAAACCCCACTAATATACCAGAGAGTCAAACAGATTTGGCGAAATTCCTTTCTATTTTCTCGCACTATATCACAACGGAAAATAAGAAGATGCATTCCTCTTCGCTGACTCCAATACCAATTTGTTTGAAATTCTTGATTGATAAAACTCGAATTGTTAATGACTTGATGGAAGATCCTCCTTGTCAAAATACCATTGCGGACAAACCTAGCAGCAGCAACTTTTGCAGCGAACATTATAGCCCCTTGAACAATCATGCAAACAAGTCTCAGAGGATAGACCCTAATCCTGTAATTCTTCAAAGGAATCAAGAGTCGCATCAGGAGAATGATTTAGTTCTGCATTGTGATGATGAATTGAATTTGCCACAAGATAACTTCCAGCCACAACCACAAGGAAATCATCCAATTAATGTTGTTACTCCAGTTTTGCACGCGGGTTATGACCATATTCGGGACAGGAATGAAATCACAGACGATGAATTACTTGACGACAATAAATGGTCAGCTATGATACGTACTGCGGGGATGAAGTCCATGATAAATAACCTCCGTCGGCGAAGACAGTACCTGAAACAACAAAATAGAAAACGGACAATTCCTTTTTACAATCAATATTCTAAGTCACGAAAAAACAAAAAAGATCGCCAAAACCGTCGGATTAGGGAAAATTCAATCCTGGGATAGAAAGTGTGAAGAATTGTCAGCAATTAGTCTGTAATGCATGCATACCGGTAGTTGTAAACAGTTACTCATAGTATAAAGTTTTAAAATATTATACCAATTTTGGACTTTGAAATGTAAAGTACTTAGGATGGATTGGTTTAAGCAGCAGAAGGTCCTTGGATGGTTTTGTAGCTATTTAAATTTGATTGAACGTTTATATTATATGCACTGGAGCACAAAAAATGGAACCAATGAATTTATTGCATAAGATGAATGATTTGAGATTATTAGCGTTTTGTTCCCTTTCCATGTTAGTAGTGTGTATTACCTAATATACTTTGTAATAGTATTTCTGTATTGTGGCTGTGACTTAATACGTGAACTGAAGTTTTACTGGAATTCTTAATTTTTTCAATGAAAATAAACTTCCTCACTTACAACTTATTAGTAATAATAGTAATCATAAGCGTTGTGCAAATCATAAAAAGCTGAAACAACTTACCAGGAAATTCACATGCTCACCATTTCCATCGTAATGCATGGGAGTAAACTAGTGAGACATATTTAAGAATCATAAACATTTGAAATTTCCATAATGATTTTGAACAGAAGTGTAACTAGAAAGAATCATTGTTCGTGTATTGCAGCAGATTTGGTGAAATCAAACGATTCGCAATATGCAGTATTTTCACTCGCCAGAAATTCATTTACAACTTACCAGTACGACCGCGACCGAAACAGAAAGCATTGACGAAGGCCTTACGCCGCAACGGTGATGTATAACTCATTCATTCATTCATGCACTTTCTCATTACAAATCCAATTACGCATCAACTATCCACTTCGGATTCACTGCTAAACAAGTTTAAGAGCTTTGAAGATTTTACCGATCAAAAATAATTGCATATAAATACAACATACTACGTCACACGCATGCAACCACAAAAATTATCCGTAACATGCTTCATGATATTGCAGAAAGTACGTCATCACATCATCGCTTAAATCCTGGTTCCGCATTTACATAGCCGAATATAAATCAAGCAGCCCGTCAACTTCTTTTATTTTTACGCGGCCTGAAAAATGGCACAGTACAATTTTTAACTAAGCAAACTATGTAATTTGTTAAATTCTCAAAGAAATAATCGTACCCAGAGAATCGTTGTCGTAGTTAAAGCAGGATGTAACTACATTTATTTTGTACTGTTTGAATGAAGAATACAGCATTGGACTTAATTACACAGTGAAGCACATCTCGACCATAAAAAAAATTAGACTATGATGCTACTTCGAAAGATATTCCTTCAAGCGCACATACCTTAACCAGCGATTCATACAATATTGGGTTAATGGATATAAAAACTGAAAACGTTAAGTATCACCCTCATGGAAAACGTGCATGCAAAAAATAAGCCACATTCAGTCGTTGTTTATATTATAATCATACTTGTGTGAACTCACTCGCATACTGACTGATAAACTGATACAACGTGGAATCCCATCATCAACACATTCTATACGGAACGATGTAATTCAGGCTAAAAACTCCATCACGTAAATTTATGTGCTATAGGATTGCCACTACTATGGACTTGTTTTTTCTCTTGACTGCATGAGCAAACTTGATTGCAATTATTGCTTGCTGGTTGATAAGAACGATGAGAGGTAAGTAATTCACAAGAAGGAGCTCTGTTTTGAGACATGTACGTTTCGTGTTGTGAAATGAAATGACTGACAAGCTTTTATAAAAAAATATATACCCACAAGTTTGTGATGCGTTTACGCAAATATGATATTATTCTTTCAGCAGTAATTCGACAGACGCTGTATGCATAAAACAGCGATATTTGTAAGAGATGCGGAAGGATTTACTTAAATTCCTACAGTCCTACAATTTTCAAGAGGTAAAATAGGATAAAAAACATTTTCAACATAGGAACACCTGTCATTAAAATCAAGCTTGTGATTCCATTTATTAGGTAGGTAACGTCCGTCCTTTTCCTTGTGTTTCTACACTCCTTTTGTCCAAACAGAGTGTCAGAAGTCATCAAACATAAAATCAAGCATGCAAAGTTGTTTTAAAAAAAGACGACTCCGTTTTGTCTTGTTTACGGTAACCCAACTGGTAATCTAGTGACCAACCAAAACATACTCCGTCATTTTATGTAGTAAACAAGTTTCAGTCTATTCTCAACTTATCTTGGGCTTGCAATTTTTTGTTCTTTGTGATTTTGAGGTTCACATATAAAATACTCCTTGTATATGAAGTGCAGTGTACTCATCAATGCCGTGCGGACAGAATAAAGGAAGGTGTGAAAATATACGACGTACAATATTCAAAGGGGTTATCGTCAAACTACACGAGGATATGGAGTACTAAACAAGTACTGCGGGTGTACTACGCACACGAGACGAAACCAATGTAGCTGAACAAAAACAAAAAAAAAGTCTACAGCAGACGGCAAACAAGACAAAAGACGACATCAAATCAGAACATTTTTGTGTTTTTTTTTCGTTCTGAGAATTTTAGTGTGAGCCAGTGCAAGGCTAAAACAGAATGGGGAAAGTAGTGCCACACTGAATAATATGCAGCCAAGGGCAAAATCTTCAACCAGGAACTTTCATTAACACGTTCAATTTTGTTTTTCATTTGCAACAGTTTTCGTTTTCCATTGAGACGATCTCTCGTACAGTTAAAATTGCTAAATAAAATTTAATTTAGCATTATTAAAAAGGTAACAAAGAAGTTTTCTTTGACGACTTTTCTGTTTATAAATGTATAAAAATCCTGTTTTGCTCGTTAGCAAATTTTTATGTGTTTTCGTTTAGTGTTTTGATAGTTGATCTGAACGGGAGATTAACAAGCAGTTTAGCTCATAACAACTTTTACGTTCGTTTTCATCGCCGTAATTTTAGTCTTTGGGAGCCAAGTTATAGCTCATTCTTGTTTTCACTTTAAAGTACTTGGGTGAAGGCTCTTATAAACCTGAAGTTTACTTCAAAATTCGTGATTTTATCAAGTAAATAGTTTTATTTTGTAGTTTTAGGTAGATCAATTCAATTCGTTAAGCAAAATGTAGCTATTATGTTTTACGTGCGAAGCAGCTTTGCATTTAGGCCCTATCAACAAATCTACAAAGTATTTTAGTTTTTAAAACAGCCAGTGACATTTACATTTCGTTTTTCTTATTCTTTTTACTGTAACATCTATATAAAGAAAACCAACGTCTCACAGAACTTAAACTTTATTTCAACAAGCCAAAAACATAAACCAGCAACAATCAATTTAGAGATTTATTGTGACTTGCCAAAAACGTAATTGTTAGACGTGTGTGTGCGTGTGTTACCGTGAATATCTTAAAAATTAAGTTGCAAAATACAAGGAAAAACACCCTTGATGAAATCAGAGTAGCGAAAAATTATTCTACCTATAAGTCACTACGTTTTTTGTACAATAGTCATAAAAACCTTCGTTCTATTTGTATCACATTCAGGTAAAAGAATTACGCTAAAACATCCAACAATAGCGTGAATTGACAACATTTTTTTGCTATACATCCCCATTCTCCCCCTCAAAGTGTCAGTAAAACTCCTACAGTTTTATAGCAGGTTTCTTATACTGCACTATAACTAGATATTCTAATTGTTGTCCTATATTAAGGACGTAATTATACGGAAAGAGAGTGTGCAAACAGAGTTTTTATTGTACTTTTATAGGTTCTCGTAGGTTAGTATTTTTTATGGCTGCAGTACCCTTGCACTTGATAGCGTTTGGCATCCCAAATCCCTGTATTTGTTTGGTGTCCTAGCAATAGTAGCATTAATAACTATTGTTGCAGGTGTTCACAAGCTGTTAAAATGTGTGCTAAACCTAAAACAGTTGCTAAAGACTATAATATTACTTTTAGGACGGTGCTCATAAAAATGACGAAATTACACTCATCAATGTTTGTTTAAACTATGCAACGATTTTGAAATTATTGTGTTTTTCTTTTGAGGAAACACTGCTTTTGAATAGCGATTTTGAAGGGACTTGTACGTTGTTAGGTGCACTGTTCAAACAAAGACAGGATTCCTACGTTAAAGTGATAAGGTGCTTGCTCATGATAGCAAAAGGTGTTATGCGTGATAGAATGTGTTGCGTGCGCGCGTTACAAGTCGCAATACCTTTCTGCATGCTGCACAAAATCCATGCACAGGTGTGCGCTTTTGTTTAGATTCAGTCATGATGAAAACGAAAGGGAGACTAGTTTTTGTTTAGAGAAAACTCTCGAGGAGTTGTTGCAAATTCTTAAACTCTGATTTAACTTGTTTTTTTTTCTGTTGTAATTTATTTTACAGGACTTAAAGGATTGTTTAAGGATCTGAAGAATTCTCGGAATGTGTTTGTGACGTGATACAAGTTTTAGTTATAACAAAAAGCTGAAAAAAATCTACACTCGACTGTGCTTTAAGAAATGACGTTTCCCCACGAAAATGGTTGACAAAATGTAGAAATCCGAGTTAATTTCTTGTAGTGTCCTGCACGTGATGTTAATGCGCCAGTTATTGTTTAGCTTTTTTAACCAAACACTTGTCCGCACTTCGATATTTAATGCGTTTATAGTTTTCAAATACTCGTTGTTCCGTTACTCACTAGACATAGATTACTAACCCGAGCTGATAAGTCTGAGAAAATTGTTGAAGTGTACCTTGCTGGAAAAGTTGTGTCAATTGGAAGTCCTGGAAACCCACAACCAAGTTTTTCTGTGAATCAACAAATTATTTACAAAGTTGAAAATGAACTCTTTCTGTACCTAATTAAAACTTCTGTGTCGCTTCCGGAATCATCGTTCATCATTTAATGTGGACAGTGAGATAAGCAAATTTGTTATTTTGCTTCAAAATGGATTTACGGGTCCCTCCAATGGACCTAATTTTACCATGGGACCGACTTCGAGACTGGGTCCATTGTATGGCAGTTGTAACGTTTGATCTTGAATTAGGACAAACCCTCGAGGTAATAAAATATTTGAATACAATTCTTGTCTTTGGAGTGGGTTGAGGTGACTGCTGTGATTTGTAGTAATAACGATGCGCTATTTTGGTTTGTATTTTGTAGATGTTGTTTCCTACTCATGTCAAGTTGACTGAAGCTGAGCGAAGTAATATTTGCTATCTCTCATTTCCGGATTCTAACTCGGGATGCATGGGCGACACTCAGTTTCACTTCAGAATACGTCATTCTCCGACCAAACTGGATCTAGTAGAGAACTCCCAGTTTAGTAAAACGTACAACTCTAAATGTCCTCCAGCTTTGCAAGTAGACCAAAATTTTATTCTTGGATATGTCTACTTTCGACAAGTCAAAGATCCGTCCTTGCGCAGGGGCTACTTTCAAAAGGTGCTCTTCAATTTACTTTGGAATCCAATATGTTTGGAAAAAGATAACTAGTTAGATGACAATCATATCATAATTTTATTTTTATTCTTAAATTTCAGTCCGTTGTCATCCTGTCGAAATTCCCTTTCTTGAATCTCTTCACTCAAATGCTTGATATTCTGGCACCTGAATTTTTTGAAAAAGGGGCTGACGTGATTGCCTCTGCCTTTCATGATATTTACATGTGGCCAACACCTACGCCAGGCCAAGCTCTCAATTTGCCCTTTCTAGGATCAGTTTTACAGGTAATGTCGCCAGCAATACTTTATCTTATTATCCAGTTTGTCATGTTTTCTTAAGACTTTATGGTTACTTTTCCGCCAGATTACGATACCAACTTTAAATTGTCTCAGTAATGGATCTCCAGTGACCAATTCAAACATGAACACACAGGACACCTCGTTCGGTGCACGAATATCGACAGTGATTCCGTCCGTGTACCAGGCGGACTTGTTTCACGCCCTTCGACCGGTGTTATCACATGTGCATTTGCTCTGGGAGCTTGTACTAACAGCAGAACCAATTGTTGTTATGGCTCCACTACCTGACACGTGTGCCAACACAGTTCACGCTCTTCTAAGGTACTTTAGGAGATAACCTATTGTTTGAAATTATTAGCGTGGAAAACGAGCGTGCAACATTTCTAGTCATAACGTAATATTTGTTTTTCCTTTCAGTATGATATTTCCATTACGATTTTGTGCAGACTATCGTCCCTATTTTACGATTCATGACTCAGATTTCAAGGAATACACGATGAAGTCGAATCCTCCACCGCCAGTAATTCTTGGAGTGACAAACCCATTCTTCGCAAAAACATTACAACATTGGCCGCACGTGATTCGGATGGGAGAAGGATGTGGTAAGTGATAACAATATCTTTAAATAAATTAGAACGATTTTAAAGCATATTTGTTTAAACTCAGTTTTTTTGGTTCTTTAAAGGACTGAATGTTGGAAAGTTGAAGAAAGCCAGTAATTTTAAGCTGCTCGATTCACAACCTGGGGTATATACAAGCTACAAGTACGCTATTATAAACCAAGCATAAATTCAAATTCTAATGCTCAACGTAAGTAGTAAACGTGTGTACTTTTTGTTATTTCAGACCATTTTTGCAAAAAGATAAAGGGCTTCTGAAAAAAATTGTAATGGGAATGCAATCCCAGCGTCCTGTAGAGGTACAAACTGTCATTTTAAGGAAACATTTGCATGAACTCACGGAAAGTTTTATGATACCATTGGAACGGTACTTGGCGAGCTTGATGCCATTGCAGAAAAATATTTGTCCATGCAAGGTAAAGGCGATTCTGTTAATTCATTATGAAATATCATTTGATCGTGTGTTATATCAATTACTAACTGTGATCGTTTGTAAAATAGGCTGCGCCATTACCAAGACCGTTTAACCCAGAAGAGTTTCTTGCAACTCTTGAATCCTCTGGACCACATTTGACCACTGGCATTAAGGGTGACTGGTCTGGCTTGTATAAAAAGTTTTTCCGGTCCATTAACTTTTCGGAATGGTACAACATGCGTTACCGCGAGGCAGCTGAAAAGTTACAAGCGTTGCACTTAGAAATCATGTCCGACTCGGTAATAAAAGCAAAATTATTATTTTTTTATACGAAGGACTTGTGCAGATTTTACATTGTGACTACATAAACTTTAGGATATCCAAAGCTGGATGTCAGGACGAGATGAGGTGGAAGCAGTAGATCTAATTCTCAGGCTACGAGATCAGATTGCTCAAACGAATCTCCCTGTCAAACCTGACGTCAGAGAAAAATTGAGAACTCACGTGGAATCAATAATTAAGACTTTACCAGATGATTTGCAAAGTGTTTTACAATGTGACTGAATTTTTGACAGTATCGTCAGAATTATAAACCGCCATGTCATTACATTATCTGTTTTCTTACCATACAAAACGAAATAGCTGTTTATATCTGCGTGAAAATAGTATATTTTATATATTCTACATATATAAGTCTGATTTTGCATAATGTAAGCTCCGCGAGAAATCAATCATAAAATCTTTTAATAAAGAATTCTCTACCGATTATTTTAACATCTTTGAAATTGAATTTAATTAGTTTGTAGTACGGTACACTAAAATTCAAATGACCTATCCCACCATTTCTAAAGAGGTTCATGCTATGCTATACGAAATACGATATGCTATAAGGTTGCGCATTAAATCATGGTTTTAGAAAAGAATGAAAACAACACACCTCTTCTGCCACTGCGTATACATCAGCGAGATACCAACGCTGGCTCCAGTTGGGTGACATCTCTATTTTGTTTTGTTGTTACCCTTTATAATTAAAAAAATGGTTGTTTTATTCAGTTTTTTTTGCAACATGCCATTTTTTGTAACTAATCAACATTAACTGTTTAACCATGATTTTAAAAATCTTTTTTTAAAACATCATTTAACTTTCAACTTGATTGCCACATACAATTTAAAATTTGCAAAATTATGCTATTAAGGCAAGAAGCTGTGCATACAAGTATGCAAAATTCGTTGATCTTTTTGTGATAGACGTGAAAAATCAAAAAAGTTCCAATGCTTTTGAGATCTAGACAAGTTTATCTTTTCTACGAAGTTAAGATGAGTGCTCATATCTAAAAACTTCCAAATGCTTGTTTTTTATAGAAATTACGTGGGATGCCTAAAGTCTTAGCAAAAATTATTTCAATTAACATATCGGTATTTTGTTGTTGGGTCAAAAAAGGATAAAAACGGGCTAATGGAGAATATCCTATCTTAATTACAGGTTACGGCTGCAAATTACAGGTGACTAGGATGTATATATTAGGGCTACCGCCGCTCGCTCGTCGGACTCTCTTGTAGTTTTAGTTGTAAATAATATTGAGTAGTGCTTTATGACATTAATAATTTTGCTGCGTTTATTTTACTAACACCAGCCTATTGGCAAGGGACCTGTGACCTTTACATGGAATCTCGCGATAACATTCACGCCCACAGGAGCGGGGAATATAGGTACAACACCGAAGAGTAGCATGGATGGCAGGTTCAGCTTTCATCGGTACGATGAATTCCATTCCAGTATCTTCAGTTAGAATTTAGTCATAATCTGAAATAATAGTGTACACTTTTGAATTTCAATATTTTAGATTTCTTCATTTCAAAATTTTGCTTCAAAATATGCAAACTTGTATTTGCACGTACTTTGTATCATCCAAATGAAAATATGACATGTTCCCAAATGTCGAAGTTATGCTGCTCTGATGGTCGTCGTCGTCGTCGTCGTCGAATTGCATAGTCGTCGTCCATTTTTCTTGCCTACTCAAGTAGCTAAATGGCATTTCAGACTCCCAGCCTACTATTGTAGCTTTTGCCCTACTACTTCAAGCATATTTTTCACTGGAAATGTTGTTAGCAAGTATTGCTTGAGCATGGCATTGCTGGCATGAATGGAATATCATATAACTAAGTTTTTTCCAGCGACCATTGAAGATATCATCTTTTTCTTACACAGGGTAAGGGTTGCTATAAAAACTGCCAATGAGCTACTCATGGCCAAATATGAATTTTCTAACTAATATTATTATTATTATTTTTATATTATTTTTCTACACGATGATTTCGCAATAAGCATGATTAGCAACTTTGAAGAAACTATCGTAGCTAAGTAAATATGCTAACAAGGAAGACATACGTTTCACGATAATACTTGTCGAAAATGAAATATATCTGCTTTGGTAGATTTTTTGTTATACTGATAACAATCAGTTCCGGCACAGGAGGGCCGTCCAGCCTGCAATAGGGAATCGTACATTTTCCATGCTTAAATATGTATTTCAAAAGTACAAGCTATCCGGTGCGGTTAGGTCCGGTGTGATTAACTTTAGAACTTTTTAGATCAAAATTTTACGGAACAGGCAGAAGAACATTTAATCAATCGATATTCGTTATAGATCTATGAAAATTATCGTTTCAAACGTCAATCTTTTGTTCCAGTACGAATCACACTCTTACTTACACACAACTTACTTACGCTTACAACACATATTGCCTATGTTCACGTGCGTTTTACAGCAGAAACCCGCTGATGATCCGCAACCGTCAGTGAATCTTACAAACAACTGCTGCTGCAGATCTTGATTATTTTTGACGAGCATTATCGGGGGTATAAGCCATAAGCCATATATTTCAAAATGCAATCGACACTTTTTATGCCTCTCTTGTAAGTAGCATCAGATTCACAGTCCACACATCGGTTAAATCGGATGACGAATCGTCCTTGCACGAATTTCACGATCTCCGAGAAAATCGCAACTAATGACTAACAAGAATTGACAGAATTGCCCATTAAGGGTGAAATGATATAAACGAGTGTTCCATGTGTATACTATAATATTGACAGACGGACAGAACCTTTAAAATATTTGTCTACGTTTTTAGTAACAATTTTCGCTTTCTTGAACATCGGCTATTGCTTCTAGGATAATTTATGTAGGGACTTTCAAACTGTCGTTAGGGAGTCAAAAATACGATAGGGGGATTTTAGGTCAATTTTGAATGGATTTTTCATATAGGTCCACAGGAAGTCATTTTCATTGTCGCCCAAATTCTTTTCCCTGTTGGAGATAAACCATTCTTTATCGCATTTCATACTTCGAACTTCGCTCTACATACATATATAGAAGAAAATGAAAGCGGAATAACAAATGAACAAGATGCGCAGCAGCATATTATTATATGGAAAATTGTGGTACTTGGAACAAACGACAAACACCTAGATTTGTTTCTTTCTTAGACAACACTAATGACTCATAATCGTGCTTTGGCTAACTTTACTAGCGGATATACTAAATCTACATGGTACAAAACAAGAAAACATTGTGCATATTTAGGAGAGCCAAAGCTCAGTGATAGTGATAAGCAAATATTTCAAATGTGGAAAACAAACTACGCATTAAAACTGAAATATTTTATGTTCCCTTTGTATCTTTCTCTGTTACAGTTTTACTGTTTTATGGCCCTGTTTCAATGTGCGATTGTTTGCCTCTCTTTGTTTTTAGCCACGGTATGTTTGCTCTTAGCTTAAGACTAAAGTGTAAAACAGTGCTTGAGGATAAAATTAAAGTATGCAATAAGATTTGTCTCAAACGATCTGCTTCACTGTCAACCCCAAAATATGTATGAATACAATAACTTTTCCAGCCCGACTACTTTATGATTTTTAAGTTTCGTTATTATGAAGCCAAACTTGTTCAACAAGTCATGAGATCCATATCCATTGTCTGTCTATCTGTCCGTACATGCTCTATAGGTCATACAATTGGATCGATTTCAACCAAGTGGCCTTTTAAAGTGCCTGTGAGGGTCAAACTTTGGTCACACATACTTTTAGATGGTGTCAACTTGCCTACGCTAAATTTTCACGTTACAAGCGACCAATTCCTGTGTGACGATGACCCTCCGGCAGGTGGCCATTAGGCATTAACTTCCTTCTATATAAATTTGCATCGCGTGTGACGAGTCATTGGAAAGGGCTCCAGTAATGCTATTCATTCCCATCAAGTTTTACACCGTGTCACTCTTTCTTAGGGAAGAGTACACTATGACAATGACTTTATGGCTATACTTTATACGTATCAGTACTTACTAAGCTCACTTAAATCAAGGCGACAGTGGACCAATGGATGCTGTGGGCAAAATAAAATTATGCTGGACAAAAGTGGACAAAACCATTAGTCAACCACTGCATGTAATGCTAAACGACTTCACCATGTGGAATTGCTTCAAGGACTCATCCTACCCTATTCCTTACTCCTACCTAACTTTGTTTTCAATTTCAATTTTTTAAAGTCAAATAAAGTATAATATACATAATAAGTACCACTCAAAATATGATTGAAGAGAGGCTTGTCGGGTGAAAAGCTACAATAAATATGATTGAGCTCAGCGGAAGGAATCGTGATATGATGGTGTTTATTGAGAAAATTCGGATATTTTTATGATTTCTTATAAGACAAATAGTTTCGGGCTTAGCCCAAATCTTTACTTCCAAAGCGGCAAAGTTTGTCGAAAAGTGTCAGTAAAATAAGAGCAATACAAATTTTTGGTAATAAACGTTTTATGAGCGTGACCGTGTCAGTTTACGGGGCGCACTGACAAGGGTAGTTTTTGTTTCTCCAAAACCAATTGCATTGT
The DNA here is from genome assembly GCA_036561885.1 of Salina celebensis. Classification (NCBI taxonomy): domain Eukaryota; kingdom Metazoa; phylum Arthropoda; class Collembola; order Entomobryomorpha; family Paronellidae; genus Salina; species Salina celebensis. The sequence goes on along the minus strand of JAAXOA010000082.1, from coordinate 8,000 downwards.
TTCTCAGGCATTCCAAAGCATCAAATGATAGTATTGGGAAACTAGGAAGGTTCATTTTACAATTTGTACTTCCGATCTATGTTGAAAAGCCTTCCTCGTTGATCCCATAATCGCAGTTGGCAGTACACACTGGAAATTGAATTTTTAAGGGTATATTTCCACTTTCACTAGTAGGGTTTTCATTATGATGTAGAGCATATAACAATTGAATGTTCTTTAGAATGTATAAGTAAAAGTTTCATACTAGTACTGAAGTACTTTCATATTGTGTATTGTGTCGTTTTCTATAATTCTGACTGTTGCAAGGAAACAGGTTATATATCAGTAAGTAAATATTAAATTGCATTAGTTTTGAGTCAGGGTTTAAGGCGCAACGCCTCATAAAATATCCACAACGCTTTATTTTGTCACCCTCATCTTTCACGTAGTTTTTCCAATTACAACACTCATCCGAAAGTTTAAGAGAAGAGAAAGAGTGAAGTAGAAACACAGAACGAAATATGAACGACGCATCAACAAGTGTTTCATTGCATGTAATATGATGCATTCTACAGAGTAAAAACTCCGTGGTCATCTCATAACTCCCTCACTGTTACTTGCTGGTACAGTATTCGATTCATTTCCATTCTGTACAGCTATTCAAACCATCGTCAACTACCGATCCTAACCCAACAAAACAGCAAAAGAAAATTCTAGTTTTATTTTTATGGTCCCCCATGTTGACCTTTTACCATCACAGTTTTCTATGACATGTCTTACGCCACTTTGCAGAGCTTGGTGATAAGTAAATCATTGAAATCGCTCCAGAAGGGAAATGGCATTTTCGTATACTAATCAACATCGCCTCCAAAAAAAATATCCTGAAGAGGATTATTTAAAGCAGCGTTCAGAAGACACTATCATCGTTGCAAGAAGCACGGCAAACGAAAAAATTCGATAAGAAGATGGATTAATGCTACGGAGAAACGCTACATAGAACGTATGAAAGCAGTATGAGTTTGGGTGCTACAAGAATATGTTACGAAAGCAACCACACAAGGTTTGGAAAAAATGATATAAGCATGTAGCTGCATTAGGTGATCGTCAGACGAATGTGTTAGAAAAATGGATTTTATTTTAATGCATATGGGTCTCTACGACTGGTAGTGTAGTGGTGGAAGAAGGGCAAGAGAGTCGAAAGAAGTGACGGCTTACTGCGTCGCTCTCTCAAAAATTCAGAGAAACACATTTGACTCTTCTTGTTGTACTCTCATTGCTCACGCAGAGGTTGCTAGAACCACATCGGCTGCAGTTCCTAGCCAGGATAATTCCACATTTGTTCCTAATTTTCAAGGTGAACAGACGCCAACCTTGGGGTTCGGAATCTACTATTCACTTTGTGTTTGCGGACTCCACACTTCTTCGAGCCCTAAAAGGTATGTTAATTGGTTTTTTTTAGTTATTTAGTTAAAACTTCTTAAATAAGCTGAATTCATGCAAGGATCACTGACATCCTGGATCAAATGTGGGGATTTTCATTTACTTTTTAAAATGCACCGCTAATGCTTTTCAAACAATGACTTTATTTAACTATGACACAACGCATTCGTAATTCGCACGATGCTGATATCACGTGTAGATGATGTAGCCATTCGTAATTAGGGAACATCTCACGTTGATCAGATACAGCTCAACAGTTCGTTAGTTAGGCTTTATTTTGAGTGATGACATATTCTTCAGTTTACAAAATAACGGAGTCATAGAAAGCGGTAATATTTAATTATACACGTCCGAATTGAGTAATTAATCACGAGCTGAATTAATAATTATTTACGACACGAGTTCAGAAACTTGATTTTGGCGCTCGATAATCAAATAATTGTTTTTAACGTTGTATTGATTTAAATTCCACAAAATCAGTATTTTCAATTTCGCATTGGGGAAGCAGTACTGAGGAAATTTGTTCGAAGAATGAAACGGCGCGAATCTTGTTTCTCAGATTCGAATTTCCCAATGCCTGAACCCCGAAGCTTTCCGGTTTGAATTTTACCGGCTCGGGGTGGGGCCAAAAAAGTTATCAACCATGGTGATTAATGATAGTTTTTTTAAACAGGGTTGAGGCCAAGGGAGTTATTTTTTTCTGTAGTTTTTTCTCATGGTAGTTTGTATGGTGCAGTACCAACACATCAGTTTTTAGCTACTGGAAGGATGTTCAAAGCCAGTGTTAGTTAATGTTGTTAATCCAGTTTAACTAATCTTATACCTGTTCCTTATTTATGAAGATTAGAATGGAATTTAAGAACTCGAGCTTAGTCAACCCCAATTTACTTTTCAGTAAATCTCTACCTGACACCTGAAGATCTTAGCAACCCAATGTTAAACTCGGTATGAAATACTTAAAAATTATCGAAAATTAGAATTAACTACCGATTGCGGCCAGAATGTAACAAAACTTTCCATCTAAACAATGTTAAACTTAGTTCCTTCCTCGTCGCTTGTGGCAATTAACTTGAATTTCTGATAAATTTTGACTATTTCATACCGACTTTATGCAGACGAGTCGCCGAGTGATGACCTATTGTAAATATTGTAGTGCATATGTGAACCCTCATGGCCTGAAATCGTTCAATCCCCGAAATGTCTGGTTAATTTCTGGACACAATTACATCTAAACGAATGTAGTCTCAAGCGCGACTTTGCCAAGAAACTCGTAAAGTTATTGTCTTCCTTGTCGTAACCATCTAACTGAAAAAACGCCTACGTCCTTGCTCGTTCTCTACGAACTACTTCGATCTGACTGCATTTCCTCAAAAAATTTGAAAGTTCGGGCCTTTTTGCACGATTCCCTCTCAATTCAATGACATCTACTGCCTGTTTTTAGTTCAAACTCTCGAAATCAGGCGTAAGCTTTATAATCAAAGCCTTTAAAGCCTTCTAGATCAGTATTACGCCATGTGTTAGTGGTTATTTCTTGCAGCCACCATCTTGGTTTTTGAACGAGTGGGGGTAGAAAAGGATAGTTCTTCCGCACCCCATCTTCCTGCTTAACGAGCGAACCCCCTACCGCCCTTTCTTTTTCTAACCTAACGATGCTTAGTTTAGAATCATGCGCAGAATACTCTACGAGCATGAAATGGGATTTTTGAACGGCACCAAGGCATATTTTACTTCACCAGCAGCATAACGATCGAGCAGAAGAAGAGAAGAAACGAGCTGTTTCTATTGAAGGGTTGAGTATGTTGCGTTTTGCCCAACTGTGCTGTGCAAAATAACAGACACACACGAATATATGCCACACCATTACCATGTAGTAAAGAATATTTTTAACTCGATCCGTTTTGTTCTTTCTGATCAAACCTCTCTTTCTGTCTCACACAGCTTCAAACTCTATCGTCGTAAGTTCGTTGTCCGTTGATCGTATATGGGGAGACTGTGTTTTTCTCGTACACCATAAAACCAACGCAAACTTTACTTTGCTGGCTGTGCTCAGTGCTCATATAGCGAGAACGTGTATTTTCATGAATATTATACGTCACAGGCTCGAGTCAACAAACACAGCCGATGCTTACTGGTTAACTTGAAATTTCAGTGTGTTCGGTGTGCGGGAGTTCGAGACTTCCAGTCAGATTTGGAAGGACGTCAGTTCAAAGAATTGAAAACTGAGTTAAATACAAGAGTTGGTGATTTAAACTGAACACTTTGTTATTTCGTGTAGCCATCTGAATGGAAAACCCGTTGCTAATGTGTTCAACTCCACTGAAAGAGTTAGGTTTGTGAAGAATTAAATTCATGAAAGCAAAATTCATTTTTCTGAGAATTGCCATTTGGAAACCGAACTGCCAAGGGAATGTTCTTGACTATAATTCAGCGCATTTCGAACAAACAGTTCCCTTATTGAAAACATGTGCATAGCAAGTTATTGTTTCATGATTGTTTTTCAATCTTCTTATATAGAAAAATTCTGTATAATCCAGCATTAGAAACTTTTGAGAATTATTGGAACACCTTGCGAATTTATTTGTCGTTATATCATTACGTTTTATGCAGCTCCGTACTGTTAACAAATTTCGTGTGAATTGATTGCATCTGAAGATGAATCATTCTTGTTGGCATGGTATTCTGACAATCATCAAAAACATTTTCAAGATAATTTTGCCCGAGTTCTCCCATACTCACAACTGCTAGCTTAACTTTACACTTCTTCGTTGTGGGACTGTTAGGTTGGGTGCAGTCAGGAAGAAAGGAGATTCTTATTGTTGCGAATTAAATATTTGTGCTAATTTTGCAGATCAAAACAGGGGAGACGTGATGTCGATTGTGGGGGCTGTCCCAGAGGTTGGACGCAGGTTGACCAATGAAATTCTCCTTCCACTACCCTTTGTGAAAGGAAGGCCAGTTGATTACAACAGAATGAGTGTTGTAAGTTTACGATCCATTTAAGAAAGACAGTTTTACAATTTTCAATCCAAGATAAAACCAACCTGCCAACGTTTTTTGAGTCATTTTGAAACTCGCGTACGAAAAGAAATCGTATGGACAAACTACTAGCATAGCATTGCATTGATTTAATTGATGTGTTTTTTGTTTGGCATGAGGCCGTGGGCACATGTTTTTTTATCGGTTGGTTTTATCATCCCTTTGTACTCATTGTACTTGTGGCAACACGGATTACAATATTTGTTATGGTCTCTTTCAGGATCAGTTAAAGCGATTTATACCATTTATGTACAAATGCCAGTACAACAGCTCTCTTCCAGCCATGGAACGGAACGGTGCCTCCAAACCTTCCTGGTGGCCTGATTCAGTGTCATTTTCCAAGAATCTCACCGTCGATCAAAAATCTAGTCAGAACCAAAAGGGAATGGTAGGGGTTTTTGATACCGATGCAGTAGATGCAGTAACCTAAAACTTAGGTCTCCCTTACACTTTGCATAAATTTGTGGTACTTTGTTCCTTGCAGTTGCAAAGGCAAATCAAAGAGTTGACAACCCTTGTGCGGAAGTGTTATGAGCTGAATGGCGCTGGACCTCTTCTTGCTTTAGCTCGAGAAGTTGCTACTGGGAAAGACTATGTTGTACGAAGAGAGTCTAACGCCACTAGGATAGAATTCGCCAGCAGCCCTCGAAAACTTCTCGTTCAAGTAGACGAAAAGAATGTCGTAAGTACATTAGAATGGATAATATACAAGTGACAGGGAGGTGACAAGCTTCAAAATTGGATATGGTTTCTATTGCAGACGTACGACCAACCAAACCCAGGAAGAGAACGAGGAGTTTTCATCGAGGTCGGATGTCAAGAAAATGTCGGTGCAAAGAGAGAAAAGAGTCTTAAGACTCGTCAGGACGTGACTCAGAAGCCCGCTAAGTTGAAGCAGACACTTAAGCGTAAAATTGTTGAGGAGGAAACAGTATACTGCCAGTACTGTCGTAAAGGCTTTAAGATTAAGGATTTTTGCGAGGTCAGAGTAGTATGATTAATAGTGTTTTGAACTATTTTGTGGCGATTTAAATTTAATCTTGCATTTATTTTTTCTTTGGTAGGATCATGAGGAACAATGCATGGAACGGCCATTACTGAGGACGAAGGAGGAGGACGAGAAAAATGTAAGCATTCTTTAAACTTTTTTCGTAGTAGATTGTCATCAATCAAAATTTGTTTTCGCAAAATATCAATGTCTGACATTAACCGTTATGACGTTTGAACAACTGTCAGCAGAGTATTAAAAATTTGGCAATATTTGGCATTTTAGGCTTTATTCAGTGCACTTGGATTGAGGGACCCTGCAAAACCTGAGGCAGTTGAGGAACCTGACTCCGCTGCTTCCGAGGATCCTGCAGTTGCAAGAGCTAAAAAGGCACACCTTCTGAAAATTGTCAAGAACAACCCATTTCTTCCACTCACTACCAATGCAGGCGAAAAATTAATTCAAAGACTGAATGGCAAAGTTCATCCCCAGTTTCCACCTGAGTTTGAGAGTCATTGTGTTCCGAAGAGTGGTCTTCCATTCAACTTAAAAGAAGATCACACATGTGTCACCAAGAAGGCCATCCTGAAAAATTCAGAGTTTCCTCACTTGTACTCGTTCAATCGACAACAACGCCTTCTAAGACAGCAAGAACTGGCTATAGGCTTGAAGAAAAAATGCTGGAAGGACCTAAACGCTGTTAGTCTGAAAGTTTCTATGAAGCTTTCAAAAATTAACCCTCATGTTAAGAAAATAAAAGTTCAACCTAATACCAAGTCATATCTTTCTCGTAAGTGGAAACTTGCAAAATCTTGCAAAGTACGCATAGTAGACTTCCGCGAGTATCCTTCTCTTCTTCCTGATGATGTTCAAACCTTTCTTGCTGAAAATTGTCCCACAATATAAGATATAAATATCTTCATGCAGTTAAAAAAAAAAAAAACTGATCTTGATTAGTTTTTAAACCAAATGGATGTAAAAAACTATTTTTGTATGTTAGACGTATTCTACTCAAGATTGTTGGTTATGCGAAAATGCATGTATTTTCTGAATCATGTCCGCACATTATATATAATTAGTTCCAATGGAAATCGTTAATTAAATGTTGACGGTTGTCGTTAAGAAATATTATAATGAAATATTTTTATTTCGACTCTTCGACGGATGTACCTTGTATTTACAGATGTTCATAGTATCAATTAAAATATATTTATATATTTATCAGTTGGATAGATTAAATTCAGAAGCAAATAAACAGAATTGGTTGTTTTTGCTGTTTCAATGCGTACATGGAATTGGTAGTTCCTTCTCGTTCATTTACTTTTCTATCGTTGAGTCATCACATCATTTCTTTAAATAATATCTGTGTTTTGGTAAAACGTTAGCTTTCCTTTTGCAAGGAGATTCGCGGCATCTATTAGATACTGCCCATCGACCCATGTCCCAGAAGACTCCTTTACCTATGTATAAAAGACCAGAAACATTAAATATCATAAACTTGACCAATTGACCAATTTGACTAAGATTGTAGACGCAGTTGCAACGTACTTTGGCTTCAATTCGATCCTTGATTCTGGGTATAATACACACAAGAAAATCTACATTCGTCCAGTGTGTTGCGCTGAGATGAGACCCGTAGCCATCAATCTTGTAGTTGTCAGGAATCCACGACCCCTTTAGTTTCACAGGGAAATGCCGCCCTGGCGTAAGTAATCTAGAAGAAATCGGTGAAGGGAATCGCAAGAATACTTCAACAAAACATTTTGCACCCCATTATTATTCTTGGTTGAGAGGGAACGGTTTTCCTATCTACTTTTCTCACCGCTGTTCAACTGTTTCATAACATGTAACAAAGTTGGGTCATCAAGACTTCTTCTTATATCGAAAGTCAGCCGGATGAACTTCGAAGTTTTTAAAACGCTTGTTTTTACTTAAGAATGTGACTTTATTGTAACGTTTGTTTTAATCTTATTCACAATTCCGGAAAGGAGAGCTATCAAAATTGTTTTGAAAAGAACATAAAATAAGTTTCGGGGAAGTTAATATTCCGACCCGAGAATGATATTGAGTCTAACGACTCGTCAGGTCTTTACTCTAATAGCTACTAAGTCGAAGCAGGCCCTGCAGCGTCAAATTGTTGAGGAGGAAACAGTATACTGCCAATACTGTCGTAAAGGCTTTAAAATAAAAGATTGCGAGGTACAGAGTAGCACGGTTTATGGTGTTTTGAACTATTTTGTGGCGATTCAAATTTAATCTTCCATTTATTTATCTCTTCGGTAGGATCATGAGCAACAATGCTTGGAACGTCCATTACTGAGGACGAAGGAGGAGGTCAAGGAAGCGAAGAAAAATGTAAGCTTTCTTTAAACTTTTCGTAGCAGATTGTCCTCAATCAGAATTTGTTTTCGCAGAATATCAATGTCTGACAGGCGGAACCCAAAAACCCGAAAGCCCAACCCCAAAAAGCCGAATGACCCGAATCCCAAAAAGCCGAAAGCCAAATCCCAAAAAGCCAAACCCGAATCCCTAAAAGCCGAATCTAAAAAAGCCAAAG
>JAAXOA010000081.1:0-39722 GCA_036561885.1 Salina celebensis | reverse complement strand
GGACTTCTGAAGCTGACTTCTCGTCGCTAAGTATGAATATACCGTGCAAAATGTAATCCAAAATCCATATGTTCCATTTTTTTACTCTCAAACTTTATCTTGGTCACTTGGGAGTCGTCCATAAAGTACCTCATGTGAATTGAAAGGTGGTTTATTTCTGAACCGACTGCAAAATGGGGGTAACGGAGTGAGTCTCCTTCAGCCGCCGAGTCGGGCCCTGGTCATTCACAGAACCTCACCCACCGGCCTCCAACCGAACCCCGCCGACTGCTAGGTCTCTCCCTCCAGCCCCGCTCCCTTTGGCGTCAGAGACAGCCACTTTTTATAATGATGTCATAATACCGTCACTCATTAGTCATTATTTTAAAGACTCCGTTACATGATTATTGTAACCAGTACATGTACATGTTACACATAAACACATAGACACACGTCTAAAATCTCTGTTCATCAATAAAAATTGGGATTTTATACAAATCACTTGAAAGTTTCATTACTTTCAGTTTCAGTACTAGTGACAAGCCACAACCACCAATTGTAATCTTGTTGACGAAAAGCATAAAATTAGTAACGGAGTTTCTAGCATGTTAAAATGTTGGATACATTTTAATCCTAATGGTTTTCGTCAAGTTTGTTCTACCACAAGCGTTTCAACTATCTTCCGACTGCTAAACATTCTCATGTTGATGCATTTGTAAATTATATGCCTTGTTGAGATATTTTGAGTATTTTCAAATAGACATCAGTCTACTTCGCACCGATGACTTCAAACGTTTTGGCGTGATTGAATTGAAAAGTAAAACTAAGCCGATAGCCATAATAGAAGGAAAATATCGATATTTTGAGTACTTTACAAGGCTACAAGTCACCTAAAAGTCTGCAGCACAATTATTATTCATGATTGTTGTTTGCACAACTTATTACTCATTTTACAATCACTAGTGTAATTATATTGTCATTATTGCCATGCATCTTATTCACAAAACAGCCTGTGTTCTGAACACCTTATTGAAATATGTGCGTAGGCGGTCTGTACTCCCTTGTGTAAGGAAACGTTCTTCCAATGATCGACAAACAGGGACTCACTCTGCAAAATATCTTACTAACAATTATTCATCAGATAACTATCTCTTACGATTTAATCCATGAAAAAAAGTATCATCTTCTCAGAGATCACAGAGTGTCATCATTTCAAACGTGTTCAACATTGTTTTAGGTCTATCAAGAGAATAACCATGACAAGGACGATTGGACAAAACAATGGATTTTCTTGAGATATGCAACTAAAAAAAATACGTCTGCGGTGTAATTTATCTGTTGAATTGCCGATCTTAACGCAAGATATTGTAATCCCGTGATTAGAAAAAAAAATCCTGATCTTTTTTTGCATGACAATGTTAGACTTGACTCAAGTCACTTGCCTATTCAGTATCTATAAAAACGCTTGTGTGGACAAAATTATGTTCCATATTTGGGGAGACCTGCGAAACAAATCCTGGCCTTTGGCCAACAACACGACTTTTGTCAAAAGAAACAGTTACTTGCTATGCGTGTATGAAATTCCAATTGGATCAATACTCTCCATATTATGTTTTTCTAAGAATGAGTCCATGAGATTATAAATTAATTTTTGAATACTTTGTGTCAATCATTGACATTTTAATTATTCTTGTCTTACTGTTAATCCCTTCCATATTTAAATCTAATCTTAATTCCCCGAAGATAATTTACATTTTACTCTACTGATAGCCGGTCTCAGTTAAAACCTTGTAACTTTCTCATTTTGAGATCAGTAACAGGCAATTGGAAACTTTTGCATGTTATCGCTTTTTTTTCTTTCGAATCCCAAAAAGTGGTCATTTCAGAGTTGAAAGTTTGTACCACGTACCCATTTAAAAGCTACTTTTTTCATTATTACTTCAGCGATAAAGTCTGCAAGATAAAAAAAACGTATTCTCCGTTAGTGCAAAGTATAGTAGTGACTGACTACTCATTTTTTTGAAAGTCAATAGACTTGTTGGTGTATGTGTGTGTGGAAAATAATAGAGAGGAGAGTCTCCTTTACGAATATACAATTTATAAAAAAGACTGCTTCCTCCAAAAATGGCATAGAACACCATACTTGTCATCATTCCCCTGAAAAGAATAAAACACAAGTATATCGACACCTACGCCCTTTGACCAACAACCCAGCGACCAGACTGTTAAACGATATTTTTAGTTGATGTTCACAATAGAAAGAATATCAGCCACCACCAACGGACAGTTTTTTAAAAAGATTTTTTTTTCTTCTAAATTTAAACTTTAAAAGGTACCCATCATCATTTTACACAAAACGACTATTAGAATTAGCATGCGATAGACTTGAAAGAGAATCAGAGACTAGACTAGTATGCGCGCTCTCTCTTAAAACATTTCAAGATCCGGTTGATTATATCAGTTTTTCCAACTTGAACTGGCTGACAAAACTGAGAAAATTAAGAAGGCATGTCTCCTCCTCTCCCTCTCTCTTTTTTCATACTACCTCTTAAATAGGATCACAGTTTGAAAGTTACCCGACAGAGAAGCACAAAACGGTGGTGTGTTGTGCATAAATGGAACCTACAAAATAAAAAAACGCTGCTTGGTGAAAGGAACTGGATAATTAGAATCAATTACGTGTGTATTTATTTCATCTTTGTTTAATTCCCCTTAAAAGCTCTTTGTCGTTGTTTTTACTACCCCTGATTATACTTTATGGCTTTGGTTGGATAATTAAGGAGATTGACATTTTCTTTTGCAAAAAACAGCCTTGCTAGACTTTTTTTTCTTGGGATGACTGTGTAGAAAAAGGTTATGTCACATCTTAAACTGACTGGGGCATTGTTTTGCATGTTGTGTAGGCGGAGAAAAAAATAGATAGATAGGGAAGAATGACGATGATATTTAACGATTAGGTTTCGATGAGGTGATTTGCTCATAATGACGATGTATCGATTTATATGACATTGTGAGGACAACAAGCAGGGCGCTGTGAGAGACCCTTCCTACTCACTTGCCAAAAGCTAATTAAGGTCTTATGATTGAGATGTAGCAATTGTTTGTTTGTTATTTTTACAGGATAAGTAGCTAAGAAAGAAGAAAAACGTTTTTCGCGTTTATTTATTTAGGGGCAGTATTAAACGTTTGTTAGCTTAGAGGATTGATGATAGTAAAAAGAATGGGAGGAAGAAAAATACCAAAATAAGAGGAAGAAAACGTTTGAGTTGAGTGTTGTTCGTGGTGACCTTGTTTCATCCTTAAAGATTGGAAAAATTATGAAATGCAGGCAAAATGAAAAACAAAATTACGAAAGAAGTATGGATGAGTATCTTGAAAATCTCGAGGGGGATTTTGAAAGCAAAAAGCAATCACATATAATCGCAAGGTTCCCAAAGAGGATTATTGCTGGGTTTCAGCACTTCTTCCAAGGGTTGGAGGAATACAATTAGCTTTAAATGCAAAATTGTAATAGGAAGATATCTATATTTTCCGGGGCATCGTGAAGAAAATATTTGGATAAAACAGGATGAACAAGATTTTAAACACAAGGAAAAGGCATTTCCTGGACTTGGTGCTCGGTTTGGTTTCTTACACACCTATCTTAAACTTTTGACAAGCAGTAGACACGATGAACTGTGAGAGGAAAGTCCAAACAATGGACATATTCATTCAAAGTGAAATAAGTGTGAAATATTCTTTTAAAATCATATTAAAATAGACTGGTGAGATATATTTAATGAACAATGCAGATGTATGCGTAATTTGAGAAGACACTCAGGTATATGTGCTAAAACCCGTTTCTGTGAGTTATGAATTTCAGTGTGCCCATCTTCAACAGTAAAAGCCACTATTTAAAAGTAAAGAGACAGTGATTTTGGTAGGCATTTAGTTTTCTTTATAACTGTCAGAGATTAGCGGACTGGGTGTTTTCCTTCCATAAATTTGAATAATTCATGAGAATAACTAAGAAAAAAATGAGTTTTAGGACAATATTTGTAAAGAAATTTAATGTGAAATGTGGTCCATATGAGAATGATAATTGTCCTGAATGCTTTATATGTGGTATGATAATGAAATGGGAGAATATTGTATTACTGCATATGACAAAAAACCGTACTTTTACTCTGGGCCAAAAATACTGGACTCCTGCTGCTGTTCAAATTACAAGACAGGTTAATTCCCTAGTGAAATGATTTTTCTAGAGAATATATTTCTTTTGCTGTCTGCGCTAATCTGATTGTAAAAATGTGTTTTTTATTCCACCTGCATGGAAATGTCTTGAGGCATATGGCTTGTGGAAATAATGTTTTTTTTTTGTGTAAGTTTGTTAAACTCAAAAAGTTGACAGAAACTCACGCAAAAAATAACGATAATAGGTGACACTTAGACACTTATGTTATTTCTGTGCTTTTGTATAGGTAAATTATTTCATATGTTGTATGCCTGAGAGAAACTGTTTTGAACTTTGACAATTCATTTGATGACATGAAATGACAACCTGGCGAAAAATTGAAAGTGATCGTGTCAATCAATGATGGCCATTCAAATTAGCATGTTCGCCCACATCTTCTTTGACGAAAAAATACTAACTCAACTTTATTTGCGCATGTACCAAAATAAACATAAGACACAAACAGGCATCTATGACCTTTCACTTTCAGCGTTTGATTTTTGTCAATACATAAATCAAGCTTGAATAGATGTCTGGTCATCACATCATATCAGTCTTAAAACAACTTGAACAACAACTTGTCTGTGTGAAAGTGAATCCTTTTAAAATATCTTACATTAACAAAAAACCTCTCAAGCATAATTTCCATAAGTAGCGAAAGATTTAAGCATAAAATCAATGAGCTAACACTTTCAACTCGAAAAGCTCTTAACGCAGTCAACGCGTAACTAAGGTAACGCGTTAAAGCATTTACGCAGTTAACGCGTTAAAGCATTAGCGCAGCTAAGGCGTTTAAGGTTAACGCAGTTATCGCGTTAAAACGACGACAAAAGATGTGAGTGCAAGCGTTCATTAAGCGAATAAACAATTTTCACCATTTAACGACCATTGTAATTAACTTTAACTGCGATTAACCGCTTAAATCTATTGACCTGAGATTTACACTACTGAATCTCTGAGAACCAGTGACAGTGTGTGCAAAAAATCGCCAAGAACCGCTAGAGATTCAAGAGATATCCGGTCCACAGACAGACAGATGGACAGACAGACCACCACGACAATTTTATAAAGAAGTTTTCGCTACTTAATAACATTTAGGCGTTTTCATTAAGCATCATCTATGATCGGTTCCCTCTGCAGTTTGCATTTTAATTTATGATTTACAGAATTCTCATTTTTCCCAGATTATATTTCAACCAAGGCTTCTTGCATGTAACTCCTATTTGGCAAACCATCTATAATAAATTTCATAAATAGTGTGCCTTAGCTGCAGCAATTTATTGAGAGAAATTATTTTAGCGGAAGCAGTCACGAAGCAGTACAGGTATTTTAACCCAAAACCGGCCCACAACTCCATTTATGTTCAATTTGGCATTGTTCTGGTATGCTTCCAAAAAAACATTAAATTACGCTCAATTGGCACCCACACTTTGTCTAATTTGCTACTATACCGAAATCGATACTAACACAACTAATAAAGCTTTAGCCTTCCAAGCAGTTCACACCTCCATCAAAAAATTTTCGTTACCTCTTCAAAATCCCTTCTATTAACACTTAAACAAACAAAAATATTGATAGCTGGTTTTTCTGTATGCAATTTCACTGCTTAACAAAACGGTAATTTCTTTTGACGTTGATTGTGATAGTAAAAGACATGGTCAAGCACATGGGCTTGCAAATTTTTCCTTCTTCAAGTTCCATACCTCGAGGGAATCTTTATTTTTGTGGTAATGAATCTTAATCACATATAAAAACGTCATGGTGCAACTTGTTAAAGAAAAAACAGCGATCTCATTAAAACCAATCCTCAAATCCACTCAACACAAAGGACACCCATTCTTATTTCACCATTCATTTCTCTACCTGTTCATCCTGGGATTATAGCAAACAAAACTCACACCCGTATCGTATATCCTCGTCGAAAATATACTCGGTCATATAATATTTATAGTTTCCCATCAAATATCATATATCACGACGGTAATCATGATAGGAGGCTTTTGAATTCATTGACGATAAAATTTTGATATCGCGTAATCATCATTACCCATGATTAAGATGTACAATAGTGATTGAATTTTGGTTTCTTTTTTTGGCTCCTTAAAAAGAGCCCATCGTAACGATGTTTATAGGATAAATTGTACTGAAATGAATAAGTTACTTCATGGAATGTCACTGCTGTGCGCGCACACACGCGCTTGTCTGTTGTCTCTCATTAACCAAGATGAAGTTGAGTATGTTATTAATGAAACATCAATAAAACACTAAAACAATGATAAGTAAGCAGAACAAGTTATAGAATAAAAACCTTTAGCAAAACGTCATATGTCATTATGTCGGAAGGGAAAGATGCGAGGTTCAGTTAAATACATAAGAATGAATGACACGTCGTCTAGAGATAAAGTCATCTTTGAAGTGGCAAGGTAACAGAACAATTAATAACTTACCTGCGTTTTTGTATGCGTCATAATTTAATTTTTGTTGCCATTTTATATAATGAATTTGTACACATGATACTGCATCAGACTCGCTGGGTAGTTTTAAAACCTGCTGTTTTACTTTTCACCGTGTGCTTAATCATTTGTCAGTCAGGAATTTAATTGCTTGTCATTTTTCTCAAGAGGTGAATCACAACAGTACAGGGCATCAATATTTATGACGGTTGGTAATTTACAGTCTGATTCATTGATGAGGAAACGATTTCCTTGGAGGGATTGCAGTGACAAGGTAATGCATAAAATTATTTAGACTGGTGAAGTAATGCTGGAAATTCCTTCACATGAATTTCTTTGTTTGATCACGTCATCAGAATCAGATGCTAAATTCGAAAGCAGGTCTTTGCATATGAGTGTATTAGAAAACGAGATCTGTCCAAGCTTGGAGGATTCCAAAGTTATCTTGCAATTCATAGTTGGAATAGCAACCAATTCTTAGAAAAATTAGGATAGATACGATAGTATTAAGTTCTCACAAAAATTATCAATCAGACAGCATGACCGCAGCGTTTCTTTCTAATTAATCTTACTTCTAAAAACATGTATGAAAGACATACCTGAAGATGCGAAGATGACACTCGTCGTATTTTTTAGTATCATTTATGAGAAAAAACATATTTTTTGTAGTATACTTGACATTGACAATTTTTGAGCAATAATCTCTCAAGCCTGCTTTGCACAATTATAGAAAATATTGAGTTTTGTAAAAGTCATGTCCAAGTTCCTGCACAAAATCAGCCCGGATTATGAGTAAGTAGCTATTTTTATCCAATTATTAATTCTAATGCTTTTACAAAATGTACGTGGCATATTCAAAAGCCTAGTAGCAGGAAGTAGTTTTAAGATATACAAATCCTTGTTCGGTCAAAATTGAAAACTCTTTTTTTTTTGTGGATCAACCAAGCGATATTATGTACAATTGAGGATTTCTGATCGTGCACATTTTTTTACGATGAAAACGATGAAACTCATTAAATGAAGCTTTTTCAGAATTACACAATTGATTTTATGTAGAGGCCGGTATCCCATTTTTTTTTTTTTTTGTGGATCAACCAAGCGATATTATGTACAATTGAGGATTTCTGATCGTGCACATTTTTTTACGATGAAAACGATGAAACTCATTAAATGAGGCTTTTTCAGAATTACACAATTGATTTTATGTAGAGGCCGGTATCCCATAAGCAGACTTGTTGATCTGAATGACAATCATGATTTCTCAGTAAATCGCTTTGTTTTATACTTTTGAAAAGATGTACCTTATAATTTATTTTTGGAGACAAGCCTCTCTCTCTCTCAAGTCTTGCTACTTATTGTTAGTAGTTCCGTATTCACCGCAAATTTGTAAACAGATATTTCTGCGGACCGACAGAAATTCTCACAAAAAGAGGCTGTCTCCTTTCAGTATCCCATTCATCTTAGGTTACATCCTATTTGCCAAACTAGATGCTTAAGATGATTTATTCTTAATACTAGCAATAAGCCAAATTCATCCTAGAAAACTAGCGAAAGCCACAAGTTGTATCAGAGTCACCTACTGTACATATTGTCGATAACAGATAAAGTCCGTCTTCCACAGACAGACGTCTATGATTAAGTCATAAACGTATGTCTACCAGAGAAAATCTGTCTTTGTTTGCACAGAAGTACTTTCGGTCCTCGGTCTTAAATACTTTTCAAACGAAAACTACCGGTGGTTACAAGTTTAAATGTTTCAAAGAGAAAGGCGGCGGCTCAATCACAAAACTTACAAGGCTCAGACTGCAAAATGCAACATTTTTTTCCAAAATGCAAACAAGACGATGACGTTATCAAGCTAATCTCACTGTATTCATCGTGTATGCAAAAATGAAAACGGTTAACTTGCTGAAAACCAAACCGCATAAAGTCTGCTAACAAAATTGTAGCAATAAATTTTGCCAATATTAAAATGGTTTACATAAATGTTATCCGTGCGTGCGATACTGTCAAACCTATAAGTTATATCATTTCTGATGTTACATAATATGCATAGGGAGGAGGAAGACGTTTGGCTATTTTCAAAATAGGGTTTTTACCTTAAAGATACTTTTGTAACTAGGAAAATTTTTGTACTAACCAATAGTGAATAGTATTAGTGAAAACGTGAGACTGTACAGACGCGGAGGCGACTAATAGCCCAAAATTTAAATATAAAACTTATATTTTTCAGACATTCGCCAAACTGAATATTATTTTCTAACATAAAAGAAGGAAGATGAACTCTTTCTTATTGCATGTTTCATTTACGTATCATCATCCTAATTTGTCTTTCCATCCTTAGCGTTGTTTTTTTAGTTTTCAGGCATAGTTTAGTTTTCCATTGCACATTTTATGTACTACAAGTATTATAGCAAAGCAGTTTCTTCCACCACAATAACAGCACATTCTTTCGGGTAACTCGTTTCAAATTGGTAACTGTTTTCGGCTCGGATTTGCTTTAAAATCAAATAAAATTCCTAACAGCCATGTCATCCCCATTATTATCAAGCATCTTTATCTAAGTAAATTCAAAAACTCTTCCCCGCTCGCTTTTCACCCTCTCTTCAAGATGGATACCAATCTCATAAAAATGTTAAGCTTATTTGACTATTACCTATGTTGGCTGGTGGGCACCCTGTTGCGCTCTCGCATGAAAATCAAAATGCGCATAAATCGGGGCGTTCGTAGTCGACAGTCAGTTTTATGCAATGTACATAATCTACATTTAGACTTTTAGTCGGTTAACTTTGAAAAATCTTTTCTATTCATCGGCAATTAAGTGTCGAGAGCTCTTATTATCTGGAAGATTTACCATTCAAAGGCCATAGTTTCAGTGTCTTATTGCATGTTCAAAGCAACAAGCCACATGAGTAATGAGATTAAACTTTTCTCAAAATGCCCGCTTGCACGCTGGCATATGAAAAAGTTATGGAACGACAGTAATTTTGGTATCATACATACGCGCATTTCAATTTTAACAAAAAACCGACAAAAGATCTCTTTTCTCGGTAACATTGACGCATAAAAATCTTTGTAAAATTCTATATACACAAAACATTCTTTTCAATTATCTGTAAACTCCATGCTGTTTGTGTTGAGTATGATGATAGTTTGTTTTTGAGAAGATTTTTTTGTCTTCTTTAAGTTCTTCCGATTTTGGGTGGAGAGTCCCAATAACTCTGTGGCGTCGACTTTTTATTCTGCAAAAAAATATATTATTGAGTCTTTACCATTTGGAGCCGAGCTCCGACCAACTCCTACCTTATTAAAGACATTCTGTATAGGTATGAAAACACTGGTTGAAATTAGGGTGGCACGTAGCTACAAAATGATTCAGGATAACTACATTTAATTCGGTTGATTGTACACGCGATTTCGACAAAAAGGTGAATATTATGCACCGGCAACATCTCATTTTATTTTCCTGATAAATCCTCATCTCATTAGCTAACCTGACGTCCTCGTCATTGCTTTTTTCACTCTGATAAAACCTCTTGTTTGCTTTGAATTTGACTAAATTGATGTTTCAAAGTAAAGAGAAAACGGTCAATTCTTGTAATTGAGACTTTAATGATTACCCTTAGTAAAATTGCCTTTCTCCTGCCTTATCAACAATCTATGAAAACAAAGATTTAAGAAGTAAACGTTCGCTATTCAGCTAAAATCGCATTGCGGCCGTGACGTTGACCTCATTGATTTTATTTAGAATTACTAGTGATAGTGATAAGATGTTGTTTCACAGCTCGTCTTGAATATTCCACCACATCGTCACAGGTTGCTGTAGTTTGCACCTTTGCAAGAGAAGATGAAACAGGAAATGTGTACAAAATTACTTCTGCAGTTCAGGCCAACATGAAACTAACGCGGAGCAATTTTACAGCAAGGATGGAAGTTTTATTGCCCACAGCTAGGTTCTTCGTGACAATAAATTACATAATGGTAGTGATTAATATTTTTTATCGGATTTTGAATAACTTAGAGTCTCATTGAACTTTCAAGACGCATACACGCACGTGGAGAATTCTTCTGAGCTTTCACACATTCCAGGTTTTATGAATTCAAGATTTGGTCGTGTTATGATGAAATATTCTATCAACATCGACGCATCTTGATGTCATGTTTGCAGTTAAATACTTGGTTTCTTGACACGCCAAAAAATGTTTGTTTGATTCTGCTTAATCCTTACATCGTTATTGTCGATGTTAGCCTTGTTACATTTAAACATCCCACGACATAACACAAACTTGATGTTTTGTGTATTCAGATATGTATAAGTGCATGTTATGCGGTTAGCTTTGTCTTTGAGCAGTGCAACTAAAATAGAAAACTTATGGGATGAAAGTGAAAGGGATTTTTAATAACGTTAACGCCCGGTCGGTTGCCTTCTTTGAAATAACGACGACTACCAACATTTAAAGTCTGCAGTTAAAGAATGCAATAAAATTTGAAAATATGGACCGATGAGCCCGCATGCCGAAGCCTAACACGTAACTCCTTGTTTATCTGTGCTTACCTGAAAAACAAATAGAAAATCTGTAACATTTGTGATTCGAAATCTTTAAAACGATAAGTTCCATGCTTAATATAAAAAAAATTCTATGGCCTTCTTTAAAAACCAGCTAAAATCTTGCTAGAAACACTTTCCTACAGTCCGTCCATCGGTCTAGTGTTTCAATTTCACTAACAATCGGTTTAGAAAGGAGCTTTCTGGAAAAAGGGATTTTAGCTTTCTTTCTTTATGTCATTTGGAACGTTTTTTGTACAGTTCACAATTAATTGTTAAACTTAAATTAAGATAAATGAAAATTTTATCAGGAACCTGCTTCATCATATTTGAACTGTAATGTTCTAAATTATATTGAAAGGAAATTGTCGATTCTATAACAGATTTTTGTAGGTTAGTGTAGATTATGTTCCCCTATCTGTCAATACAGATGAATTATCCAGACGAATTAGACATGAATTAAAAATTCCTTTGTGTCAAATTTCTCTTCTAAGAGAATCCTAAAGGATTCTCTATGCATCACTTTCCAAGCTTTGTTCAGCATTTAAGACATAAGAAGAGTCTGAAATATTCCTACTTCCCTGTCAGTTTCCATCTAGTGCATTATCAGTTCGAAGTCTTGCTAGAACTGTCGTTTACTTGCTCTGTTTTAATTTTTTTGCTATTTATCCTACCAATTCACTATAGTTCTTAAAAGCTCAACTGATAGGGTTGCATTTTGAGTTAAATGATGTAATGAAGGAATACGTGTTAGCTTGAAGGCTTATATTGCATGTCACTACGTGAAAGGTCGATTTAATACACTTAATAGCTACATCATCATGAGCATTTTTTCTTCTTTCCATATCCTTCACTGAAATCCCTGGTCCAGGGGAACATCTACACTATGCAACATGTTAAGTGTAAACGCTGCATTCTATCGTTTAATCTTTTTGCAACCTGCTATGATGACCTCACACCACGCTCGCTTGTACCCGTATATTCCGTCACACATATAAAACATTTTGCGACATAAAAAACTGTTAATCCTTATATTAACGCTATTGTACCAATGTTATTTTTTCTGGTCGGATGGACTCTTAATATGGGAAAAGAGAAGGGAACTTTTTAAGCAGAAACACTATTCTCGTGGGCATACACACACACACATTTACCATTTTGCATATTATAAAAAACGTCCTCATCAAGTGTCTTGGCAGGTAAAGTGATGATGATAGTTTCTATATTAGTTTGATGAATGTACGGATTAAATGTAGCCTTCCAAGACATGCAATTCTTATGAGTTGTTACCCGATGGTGGAAAAATAGCCCATAAAAATATCTAATGTTCTTTAATACACTGGCGAAAACGTTGACTCTTTTGATTTATAAAAAAAACCCTCTGAATATTTTTTGGACAAAAGAAATTAATGATTAAGTTGATAAGTTTTTACACTTTGCACGACAAACAACCCTATCACCCAAACAGTTAAAATGCACTCTCTACGAATCCAAGGTAGTTGAGTGCAGCAAAGAGGTTACTCTGGGGCCAAAAGACAAGTTACTAAACATGGAAGTATTGACTACCTAGTGGTTATGCACAAAAACTTTAATCTTACACTCGTCCACTATTTCGTTTTGATGTTATGGGCACCTGTTGTCATATCATATAGAATTTGCTATTTCAAAACTTTATTGAAGTTATGAAGTTATGTTGTCTATATGTGGCGAAAACATATACTTCGAATTTATATAAGACATGCATACATATCTGCTCCGAACACCTAATCTTTGTAATTTGTAATATGTAATGTTAAAAATGGTATAACAGCACAAAGAGAAAACAGAGTGTATGATACGCCTTTCAATTTTGTTATGTCGATGACATTTTTCATGAGATCATTCCGCCATGAACCTCCAAATGTTCCTATGTGAATAGGTATGCATATTAATACCGAACAAATCAAATACTAAACCTCCATGATTCCATTCCCAATATGAGCAATTATAGACTTCTGGAAAATGAAATGATCTGCTTAAATAAATATTCCCAAGAATCAATCATTACGTTTCAATTAAAGCACATTTTTTTGTAAAAACTACACGCAAATCGGACCCATGTGCAATAATGAATTGACAGATACAAAACGTTAAAAAATTATTAAGAAAAAACTCCGTTACATCATCATAACCCAGTAGAGTTTAGTCACAAACCATACCAATCTTTTTATCTGCAATAAACGAACACTGACTGCTAATGTTATAATGAAGCTCGTTTTTGTCCAAACGAATTAGCTTGTGTGTTTTACGTTGCAATGAGAAACTGCATGGTCCATAGTACACACCAACATATTATATTAGAAACCCATACTCACATAAATCAGGTAAAAATAAGTTATATTTTTCTCAGTCAGTCATCCCTGCATTTCTTTACTCTTCCTTTTATGTAATACCCCTTCTTTTATTTGTTTCAAACAGAAGCAAAAAAAACGGAAGAGATTTTCTTTTCCTATAGAGTGAACAAGTTGCCATATGTCTAGCGACGAAAACGGTGAGGACGACGAAAAGTCAGAGAAAAAAAGGAAGAGCGATTATATCATAAAAAGAAACGAAAGATGATGTGAAGTTGTTGATGATGATGCAGAAATTGGGGATCTTTTTTTATTCTTACTCCATAACGCGTACTTCAAATAAAACTTGAGTGCATCCCTTGTCCACAGAAATATCACAACGTATAACACACCTTTGCTAACTGTGTTGACTTCTTCCGTAGTATTGGTGGTAGTTTACCTTTTTCTACTCACGGAGGTAAGGGAAGATTTTTTTGTCTTTCTCGTTTTTTGAAAAACCCCGAGAAGCTTCATGATCATCAGTGAATAAAGGAGGAGCGGCTTTGGCATCTTAACAGACAAGGATTCATCTTTAAAAAACGCGTGTTCATATACGTTCTCTGTGAAGCTATCATTACAGAACATTTCCCGTGTGCAATGCTCATTTTTTCAAGAACGGGGAACAAGTTACTAAAATCTTGCAAAGCAAAACGCATGCGTCTCCTTAAATTTGTTTTCCGCAAGTTGCAAACACCGTTGGATGGAGGGAGCTACAAACTGCAATACAAACTTATTTCCTTCAAACCATCCCAGCATTTAGCATTTTGACTGTGAGTCAAGAGAATACGAAGAAATTCTAAAGGGATGAAAAAGGGTTGATGACGATGCGGTGGTGAACAAGCTTGCAATTCGCCTCTCTCCATTGACTTTTTAAGGAATTACTTCAACTCCCAAATGGATATGACTGATAAACACGTAACTGGTCTGGCGATGTTCTTCTCCTTAGTTTTCTTTCCCTTTGCAATTTGTTGGCGTGCTATGAAAAGTGCAATCTGCACTGAATTTTTTTCTTCAAGATGTTTGCAAAGCCAGGTACCTTCCTGAAAAAAAACATAGTAATGGTAACGTTGCCGCCGCCACCACACAACTCCTGCTGCTGCTTTACTTCAATGGATAGATCATGACGAGGAATCCTTTTCTGATAAAAATGATTATGACGAGGAATCGTAAGCATAACAAAAAAAACGCTTTTTACGTAGAAAAGAACATAACAATGCTTTATTAAATTGTAAGTCTATTTCGTCCGTATTGTCTGCCTGTTACACAGCCAAACCATAATCATCTTTAGTGGTTATCCTACCTGTTTGAAGAGAGTATTGTTTGGGTGGAATGAGAAGTGCCGTTTTTTTCTTCTTCTTGTCTGCTTATGCTGCTCCTTCTTACGTATTTTTTTGAATTACACAGGTGAGGTGCATTGCTAGGGGCCTTTTCGAACAGTTCTTCATTTAGTTAGCGACGAGCTGCTGAACAGAACAGGAGAGAACTCAGTGTAGTCCTCTTCGTCGTTTTGTTATTGTTAAAAAAGTATAATATCATACCTGTTTATCATGCTTGTATGAAAAGAGCAAAGTTAGCGTATCCAATTTCATTTCTTTTTTGAAAAAAAAAGTTTTTTATATATTTTTATTTGCAATCCTCGTGTTGTTGTTGAATTCAATATTTTTTTGTTGGAAAGTGAAATTTATAGTAATTTTTTTCATAGTATGGAATCAGAGAGTTCATATTGCGGTGGAAATTTCGTACTTTGTAAGAACCCGCAATCATGACTGACTTGGAAGGAGGAAGGAAAAGTGTGCGCTGCGTAAAATTACCTACCCAGACGGATCATAACAGTAAATGTAATAGCAACGTTGATTGGTTGCGTCCTGGTTATTGTCAACCAAGCATGTGAATTATTATTAATATTTTGATTTTAGTGTGATCTTTTTGTGTGAAAACAAGGAGTGAATTAGAAAACAAAGAATATACAAAAGCATCCATGTATTTTCCGTCAAACCTTGTTTGAAATATCATACTATTATGTTTCTTTTAAATCTGTGAAAGTGTGATTTAATTTTTTTCAATATATGGGAGTTTCATACATTTAGTTTTGTGATTGCGTGAAAAAAAAATCAAACTGCAGAGTAGTAGTAAATTTTTCGTGTGTGATTTCTCCGTTTTGTACAAAAACGGGATATTTTGGATTTTGAGAGGGAGTACATGCTGTACATGGCATTAACATCGCCATGGGAACAGGTAAGATAAATTACATGTTAACATCTTTGAACTTTCTAACTTTTTTTACTACTTAACGGCAACCGGAGGGGTGGCAAATAAAAATGTTAAGTTTATATACTAATTAGTCTGACAATTATGTGACCTGTATGTCCGCACCAAACAAGCAAAAAATGAAAAGTAGAGCTAACAAAAATAAAATAGTATGAAGGAACCAATGTGCAACGAAAATTATTGATTACAAGGACGAAAAGAAACGGTATTATTTATACGAGGGCACAAAAAATTATTTCGCAACGGTACCGGCAGTCAACGCTTAACTACGTAAATAATACACAACGCAATCCTCAAACGTTCGCATAACAATTTCACTTTCGTCCGTTTTTACCTTTAAATAGTCTGTGTTGTGCATGTAGCCATAAAACAAGAATACTTGTTATAGCTCCACATTGGTTTACAGTTGGGTTTTAAACCATCTGCTGGTTTTTCGGATCAAGAAAGCATCTGCTTCTTTTTTTTTTGCTGTACCAGTCGGTCATCGCGAGGAGTAAATGAAAATCCGGAAATGTTTTTTTCAGGCAACCTTGTCATCAGTTTTAGTGTGTTGTGATGCTCACTCGTTAAAAAGTTACTAAAAACGCTGTTGTAGGAAAAAAAACTGATTCGTTGAACGGACTGGTTGAAAAGAAGACTCTCCTTCCGAATTCTTAGCTGAATGGCTAGAAGTTTGCGGTTTTCTTGTCTTGATTATCTACTCCGTTCCATTCCAACTTTTGCATGCAGAAAAAAAAATTGATTGAGTGTGGCGAAGGGTAAAAATGATAGACAGCTTGATAACCTGTTAGATGACATCCATCCATGTATTTCTTTTTCTTCCATGTGCATCATTCATTATCATATCATTCTAGTATCATGCGTAGTCAAACAGGACCGGTCTGAACATTTTTTTGGAAGTAAGCAAAACGCTGAATATTCTACAGTTACACAAGATTTCATTGTTGAGCTCAAGTATAAAATTGTAATCGCAATTGTTTTTGATTCACCGAAGAAAAAAAAAAAGAATTTTTGTGAAACAGTTCTTGGCACGCTTTGATGTCTCTTCATTTTCATTCAGCTCATCATTCCAGAGGTAGACAAGTTCTTTAGTTCAGCTATCATTGCACGAGGGGTGAATTGAGTCAGTCTTTACCTACTCACCCTCTCGGAATACCGGTAGCAGTTGCAACAGGTGGATGCACGCATTTCGTTTTATACTTGCTAAAACTGTTCTGTCGCTACTGTGAAGGGTGAATGATGACAACATACAAAAAATACAATTTGTTTAATGCTACGGAAAGCGAATCAAAATAAAAAATTGCACATTTTTTGTATTGTGTTATGCCGTACGGTGTTTTGTATTCAAAACTAAACTTAGGAATTACATGATGTCATCATATTAAACCGTAAACTTAAACGCACCAAAGGGAAAAATGAATTCTCCTTTTCCTCCTATAACTCAAACGAAACAATAACTATCTCTAACCTTTCAAGTTATCGCATTAAGTCACGAATGTTCACAGTATTTACTAAAGACTGGCTTAAACCAAGTGCAAAGTGCCACAAAATGTGCAACGAGTAGTAGCTTTGAAGCTAGCGTTGGAATTTGATAAGAATCGTAAGAAAACGTAATAGATGCGTTTGAAATAGAAGCAGCGATTTTAACTGCATATGTATTACAATTTCAGTAACTTTTTCTTTTGAATTCAGAGAAGGTCATTTGTAACCGGAGTAATTTTAGCAACGTTCAAATAGCCAGTTAAGACATTTAAATGCGCATTTATTTATGAGCATGTTACAAATGGTTACAAGAGAAATGAATAAAAATCAGTTCTGTTTAGCGAAGATAAGCTCATCCTAAAAAAGAATCCCTGCTCGATTTACAAACTTTGAATATATTAAGTTTTTGAAGTAATCATCATGATTACAAAGAGGTGTGTGTGGCTATGTCTGTGTTTGTTTGATGGGTGTAATAATAAACAGGTCATGCTTGTGCAACAATTTTTTTTCGTAGGTACAATGACTTTTTTGAATATAAGAAACGGAAAGGACGAACTATGAAGATGAGCATTTGCGTTTCTTATTATAACAAAGTGCGCTCTAGAGTTACGTGTGCGACAAAAATGATACATGAGATAATGACAAAGATGGGTTACGGGATGAACTACTATTACTTTAAACTTAACCTCAATTTTCCCTTACTCTTGTACAATAGCTGTGCTCAGCGCTCGGGAAACCTATGTGCAAACATTGTATAATATTTTACCACTCACTTTTTTAAACAATGCAAACGTATTTGTTTTATGTGTTTCTTTATTAATATCCAACTCAATGTTAGTATTACAACAAACGGAACTGCTTATAGAGGAACATTGGATACCACACCTGTTAAACTTTAGAAGCCATGTCATATATTTCTAGCTAGTTTGGCCATTCAACTCTTTGCTAGTCTTTCTGCAAATTTTTAATCCGAAGATTTTTGTTACAAAAAAAGTTCAACTTTTTCTGTTCATTTGATTTTGTGAAATGAACCAGATTATTTATCAAGATAAAAGAAATTGGATTGTTGTAAAAGCATGAAAAAATATCGTAGGATGACTGTTTATGCAACAGAATATTATACAATGATGCGTTAAGAGAGAGAAAAAAGATACTGATGGTATTGTTACCAAAAATACCAGCGTTATCAGCTTTTGATTTTTTATATTTGTTCATCAAAACAATCACAAGAGATTATCACATCGGCAAATTGGACAAGTTTAAATATAGTTCAGCTTTGGAAACATCCACATATTTTTCTATTTCATCATTCCTCCCTTTCTCATGACTGATTGTGCAGTTTCACAGTTTTCAATCTACAGTCTTTGTTTTTTTACGTTCAAAGTTTATCGCGCACTATGAAAGTCTTGTTAACTCTTTTATATCAAAAGTCATTATGACTGTGATGTTATAAAATATCAAAATATTGTAATTGTTTTCCTTTTCAATGATGTTTTTCATACTTGTAAGATTACCCAGCAAGCACACGCTCCACACGATTCCGACTTGCAATTTTTACTCAGCCTGGGTTCCCTACAACTATAATGACAAGACAAACTGTTTTTATGCAACAAGCAAAAAATTAGTCTTTGAAATAATAGCTAATCAGAAAAAATAAACTACTTGGGCAAAACGTTGTTTAGTTTACTCTCCTCTTCGTTAATTTACTTTTTGTCGAAATTGAATCTAATCACTACTCTGAATCTTTCGTCATCATCCGTTTTTTATATCAACCTATCCAAACTTTTTTTTTCCCAAGCGAAAACCTCATGAAAACAGGGCTGAAATTTTTAAAATTGATTAAATACAAAATAAGTATCCTGTAACACCAGCGAACATCGACTTTGTTTTAAACCTATATATTAAAGTTCGCGAGAATCGTTAGCTAACGAAAAAAAACTAATTCAACATTCTCAAATGACTCTCATGGAAAAAATATTAAGCTGATTTAATTTTTCCTAGAAATATTTTTTCAATACTTTCATTTGGTTAACAAAATTGAATTAGCTTGAAAGTCACCTATGCGCAAACAAATTCCAAGACACTCTAGAACTTGTTTTTTGTTTTCCTTTATTTTTTTATTTGCATTTTGCATCATAAACTTGTTAAGAGAGTACTGTAACAAACTTTTTAAAAAAATGTATTAATCCCGGTGGTCTGGTCAATTTTTGCGGGAGCTGTTGGTTTGTCAAGTACTCAAATGGGAATCAAGTTGCATTATTTATAGAGCACCCTCAAAAACTCTTCTCATGGCACTTGATCATCCTTAAATTACTTCATTTTCATGTAATTTTATTCCAGTTTCTAAACAATGATTGCTGTTTATACAAACTTACCAGTAAAAAGAAAAAAAACCGAATTTGATGAGTAGTCATTGTATAGAAGCTACAACATCTTTAGGAGTTGAGTAATATCTACTATTACATTACTAAATATGATTTTTTTCTGTGTAATAACCCACGTTAAAAGTTTATTCCACTCGAGGAAAAACATTTAAAAAATAGCTCGCAATGATGGTACTTAAATGGAAAAAAGAGAATCTAATGCCGGTGGTGGTAATGGTGTGGTTCATATTTTTTGAGTGTACGTGCACCACCTTGAAATGTAATTTCTACCCGTTAGCGTCATTCTTATCAAGTTTGCAAGATCTTCATGGACGTTGGTCTTGAGAGAGGTAGGAGTAGCTACTAGGACAAGATAAATATATTTCTGACTGACCACAGCTAAAAATGAAAACTGTAGCAAGGCAACAAGTGAGAGTGAAACGTAAGGAATGTGCATGGTTGAAGGAAATTACACACACAAAAAAACAACAGAAAAAACACAACCGTGACTTAGACAATAATCCAAAACACGAGAACAAATCTAACGGTTTTGAGAATAAAATTGTATGGAAAAGAATGTAAAAAATAGAGAGAGAGATTCTCAATAAAAAAATACTTTTTTCGGAGATTCTCATCATTATATTTTCGAAATAAAACTTTATAGACCAAAATGGTGTGAAATGTGGGTTTCCGGAAGCGGTTCTCATATCGGTTGTGGGTGGTTTGATGTGCTCAGAGTTAGAAAAATCTTTGTGGAGCTCGTTTTCCTTCATTCTTACAAAATTTGATTCAGTTCATCCTTGCAACAATGTCAAGTCATGTTAAAAAGTGCGTCACTTTTTGACACAATGATTGCTACTTGGGTGCCATAGTTCTTGTGGCACTTTAGCTACTTTACAGTTTTGAAACAGCCCTAAAGGTATCCAAGAATATGATGTAATTTTGTATGTATTAATTTTCATTTCGTACTTTATAAACCCATACCCTCATAGTTTGTTGCCCAACAGAAAGTCTAAGACTGTTATACCTAGCAAGGTCAAAAATCTGCTTTGGCCATCACCACCAGACCAGAATCATTAATTTCCGCAACAGATCACACGCATTATTCACCTTTCGAAACCGAGAAAAAAATCTCTTGTAAAGAATCCCGTCTGTTTCTTTTGAGTCTATTCCACCACCCATAAAAAACTCATGATTCCCCTTGTGTTTCTCCACCTATGCAAATACTTTTATAATTATCATCTCATAAAATAACTTACACTTTTTCTCATTCCTCACATTCATGCAACCATTATTTTTTACTAGGCAAAAAAACCTGCTCCCGACAACCCAGCCAAAAAAACCTTTCTACACAAATCTTATTTTGTCGTCTTCTTCTGATTCAAGAAGAGTACAAAAAAAATTTACCGAAACAATATTGGTTTTCATGAGTGCCTCGTAATTTACCACTTTTCTGCAAATTCAGTTTTTTTTTCAATAAAAACACTCAAAGTGTACATTTTCTTTTTGCATACAACAATCCTATGCAGATTTTTTAAAACAGTACATTACTGTAACATTTTTTATCAACAAAAGTAAATTCTATATTATTTTCTTAACTTGTTGCTGTTTACTTTGAGCATCACGACAATCACTAGACGCTACCACCACCGGTTTACCATAAACTACCTCTACAAAGATATTTCTCCTACCACATCATATAGACTTCAACGAGTGCGTTGTTTGAAGAAGAAAAAACTGCTTTTATACAAACGATAGAGAATAATTTTTAAAAGACGTGGCAAGAACATAAACCGGATAGATGTCTTAGAGCAGCAGGTGGTATACTTTTTTCAGTAAAGAATGAATTGACGTATTATTTTGGAAATGAGTAAGAAAGAGAAAATGTTTCGGATTTCGGACGATATGACCATTGATCTTTTGTTTGAGTACCGTAATAGAATGGAAAGACCTCCGAGTAACAAAGATAATTATATTATCTGATATAATAACTGGCTATGTGGCTATATTGCATTTTTTTCGTTCTCCTGGGGAAAATTGCAATCGGGACGGGGGGATATATCGGCTGGGTTCCATAATTTACATATTTTTACATCTTCCTTGTTCCCCGAGCGACTCTCAACAAGATAATGATCCTTATAGAAAAAGAAGATGTTCCTGGGTTTGGCCCTCTAATAGCAGACTAGGAACGGGAAAAAATTGCAAAGGAAATGTGGATGATTTGGCGTAAGTTTGACCACGCTAATGATATTAAAAGAAAAAAGTTCGATATTAAAGTTCGATATTGTGCTGGTAGAGCACAAACCAAACTCATATTTCCGTGCACTTTATTATCCCTCCTTGTCCATTTCTTATTCCTGGTTGTTATTATCTAGTTGAAGAACAAGTCGTGGATGTTTCTTTCTTCTCTTGTCCCTTCCGAAATGAAAATTTGATGCGTGAACCATACCAGGAAAAGTATAAAAATCGTTGATGAAAGGCAAAGACCCCAAAGGTCGCTCCTGTGGTCATCATAATAATATCTTAGACAGGATATTCTTTCTATCATTCATAGCTATGCTTGTTAAAGTTTTCAAACCCATACTATGCACCACCAGACTTTTCTCTCAAAATTTTCCTTGTCCGGTTTCTGCCGCGAAGGTTTTTTTTTGTTGTAAAAAACCCCTCTATGGTATGGCATCAGTTTTTGAAAATCGTCTGACAAGACAAGACACCCATCCTTCAAACCGATGGAAAAGGGATACTTCGGATGACATGGACAGTCCTTAAAACCTGTTAATTTGCTTGAAAAATAGTTATTGCATAAATACAAAGCGCCAAACCTTCAATCTATCTAAATACTTGTTTTATAGTGTGTCTGTTTAATGACACTTTAGTCCAGGCCATCAATTTTACTGTTGACTGTAACTGTTAAGTTTACTATTTATGTAATAAACTGACAGCGTGATGCATTCATTGCTTTCAAAACTAAAATTCTTAAAAGCCATGGCTTTTGCCGCATACTTACACGGGGACATTGCAAATTGCAACCATTCATGTGAAAGCTTAAGCCAACAGGTCGTTTCAAAAGCCCCTGGTGAACATTAAATCTGTTGTTTAATCATATTTAATGCATTTTTAATCCAAAGAAACTATCCTATTAATCCATTGCTTGTTTATCCAGTATTTTTTTTTTTTTTTCAAACTGATAATTGTTAACAAATGAAAAAAGTAATAAATTTTAGATGACTTGTCCTGGCTTTAGTAATTAAATCAAAAAAGAGAAAAGAAAATCTCTCTCCAGTTTAACGTGATTTAAAATTCACGCGTGAATCTCATCCACAGTTAGGTATTTCGACATCACACAGAGATTCAAGCAGGTATGTCTTGCTGATGGCAGTTTAATGTAACCA
Source organism: Salina celebensis (assembly GCA_036561885.1). Lineage (NCBI taxonomy): Eukaryota > Metazoa > Arthropoda > Collembola > Entomobryomorpha > Paronellidae > Salina > Salina celebensis. The sequence goes on along the minus strand of JAAXOA010000081.1, from coordinate 16,657 downwards.
GTATGGTGACTACCGGCAAATTAAATGTGATTTTTTTTCTAGTTAGCTTGTAGGAAGTGCACGAAGAATGAAAACGACTCTTTCAAATCCCAGTGCAGTTTCGTTATCGCCAAAGGGCTCTCTACCACAAAGCATAGTATAATCCTCATATCGGTTGCTTCCATCAGAAAACTTGTTAGTTTGGTGGTGCACTCACAGCAGTTGGACTTCACATCTTTTTACCTTGCGAAAAATATCTCAGCAAGCCACCAAAAAGCATTCTTTAACATAACTATCTTGGGTAAAACAGTTTGACAGTGAGCTCTGAGTGTGTGTTTCAATTCAAGTTTTTATTGGTCTTTAAGACGGGGAAATAAATGACAGGATTTTTGGGAGGTTCCAAAATGTTTTATTGTCAAACATGCCTCAAGACAGTTTTCTTTCGGGGATAATGATTCTGTGGAATATTTTGTTTTGTCATTTCCTTAGTTCTACTAGCCCAAGAACAAGTAAGCTCATCATCGCAAACTATATTGCATATCTTGTATAGTAACAACTGAGGAGACAGGACACTTGTTACATGTGCCATTGTCTTTTTTCTTTAATTTCCATACTATGCCGACAATGGAGAAAACTCATGTCTCCTGTCTTGCATAAAATGTTGAAGGGGTTGGTTTTATGTAGCTGCAATTCTTTTCATATTGCGAAAATAAAGTAGCATAAATATATTCTTTTTCTACTATATGCAACAACCACAATTAACCTTTAAAAAGTAATGACTCTGTTGTTTTTACCAAGTAATCCAGCATGGCTCATTGTTTTACAACGAAAAACGTTTATAAAACTTACAAACCCTCAACGGCTAAATAGTTCATCTCCGTTTCCTTTTCAAATTTTGTGTTTTTTCACCGTCATTTCATTGTCTGTGTCTGTTTTTTATAATAGTTCGCGAAAAAAAAATATCCGTGTGGTTAAAAAGTTGCAACCTACTGCTAATGTACCTGTGAGACTAATGTGCGTGATATCTTAAGACGAAATTACATAAGAAGAGTATTACCTTGTTCCATGGTTGCTGAACCGTGACCGAAACACAAGCAAAACTTGGCTGTCTATATAAAAATTGTGTTTTTGTTGAAATCATCGAGGATGATGCTTGGTTGTCCATTTTTGCAATAAATCTCCAGACAGAAGCCAAGCCGTTCTGGAGATTGATTTATTTTTTCAAAATACATTTTTGCTTTAAATACAGCTTCCTATACTAGAGTATTCGCAAGCATTTTCTTGCAAACTTACAAAATGCTACAAAATATCATGAATTTGACCATTAAGCTGGTCATGATTTCATGACTCATCAGAATACAGTCTTGTTATTAAGAGGAATTTACAGAAAACTGAAAATATCATGTTGAAGCCAACAGTTTACAACAGTTTGTTTTTTTGTCATTTTGCTCATGTTTTCTTTTTCATACTTACATGACATCCCGTTCATTTTAAAAAAATCTTGCAAAAATCACACATTTTTAACCAAAATCCATTTTCAATGTCAAACCTTTTTATGTGTTTTTGTTACTCATCGCGTCTGGAATTTCCTGTGTTTTGTTTGACGATTGTATACAACCTGTTGGATGTAAACCCATCTTGATTCAAGATAAAAATGAATGACGAAGATGTTTTATTTTTATTTTGCAAAGATGTTTTTTTTGCAACCAGTTCCAAGAAACGAGCGAGCAAGGCAAACAGTGTGCATTTTGATTTTAAAATACTGCAAGTATAATTTTCACGGTGGATAACCCTCCACAAAATTGGATTACCTTGTAACCCTACTTTTATCTTCGGGTTTGCCACAGTACTGGACAACTTAAATACTTGATTCAACAGAGTAATTCCCAAATTGCTCCATGTTTTACAAACTTCCAGGAAAAAGTGTGACTTCGGCGGTTTTTATACGCCTCGTTAATAATCACTTTTTTTCCTTCGCCCTGAGAAAGATGTTGCAACCTTTACAACTCTACTATAAAATTGTAATTCATGATGAACCAAACTAATTGCTCCGGACAATAAAAAGCATATAAAAGTTGTATTTCAATTATTTTGCCTGAAAAATTTGGCAATAGAGGCAGTAGAATCTTCTTGTCCTCCTTGCGTCCAATTATTATAAATCTTTTTGGGATATTCGGAAACTTAAAATTCATCGACAAAGGAACAAAAAGGAAATTTTCTAAAAAATACATGCAATGAGGCCTCACGCTTGATAAATTCCACTTGTATATCCCTTTTTCATATCAACATCAATCCTACCAATCTAACTTTGAACTCTATTGATTCGCTATATCCTCACACGCTGTTGATATTACAAAAAAATTGTCACGCTCTATCTAACTACATCATTGTCATTCAGTATATCAATGCCACGCTAAAAAAACTTACCTTCACATTCCCTACCAAAGAAAACTTCATATGAAACAATACATTTTTTCAATAAATATAAAATTATTCTTTTAATATCTCGTTCTATTCTACATTGAACTTGCACTCTACAGGCAGTGCATACTTGAAATATTAAAATGTTGAGGACGAAGGAGCTTTTTGCGTTTAGGTTTTTATCGCTAATTCCGCTATGCGAAAAAACCAACGAAGACAGTCTTTCTTTAAAGATATTTGTTTTGTACATGATGCCTATTCACAATAACTTTTGTGTCCCGTAACGTAGATAGCAAGTTTTATGTTTAAAAAATACACACACCTGGTTTTACTTTGTTACATGGCACTTATCTCAAAAGACCTAAATATAAAATACTTAGCAATTTATTAACTGTTTGGTCATATTACTTTTATGTAGACAATACACACCATAGCGAAAACTAAAACATTTTTTGAATAGTACAAAATAGCACAACAGCCTCCGCAACAATCTACAGTTTACAGTATTGCAGCATGGATTATTGTCTTTTGTGGAAAAAGTTCCCACGAGTTCATGGGGACAAGTTTACGCGTTGTGTAAGGAGCTCGTGGCCACCGCAACATGAAAAAAAAACTACGAAGACTTTTTTTTTCAAAGAAATCACAACGGATGGACGCGGGTGCATAATAACATAGTTGTTTAGTTGGCGCGTTGATTCACCGCACTGTTTGCAATAGGAACACATTGAAAAATTAAACGTGTATGGTAAATAACTTTAGTAATGGTTTTTCTATTATGGGAATAAAAAAATATGAATTGTTGCACTTGTCTGGTTAAAAAAGAATGTTGATAATACGGTACATTTTTGAGTTGTTTGCGAATATCTGATATATATTTTTTTTGCACATAACAATACTGCATTGTTATATGAATGCGTGTCTTGAGCCACATAAAGTAAATACTAAGCGCAACAATCATGTCTCACTAGTCCGCACCGATTACCGATGTCAAAAGAAATCGTTTGAGTGTCTGATTTACAATGCGTTTTTTTCTAACGTAAACCCTCTTCATTGTAATTGTAATGTATTTAAACTACTTCAGGCTGAGAAACCTATTTTTCTTTTTACACTGATTACATTTTTAAGATAGTTGCATTGTTTTTTAATATTAATTAAGTGCAGCGGCAAACAGTAAACTGTATTTGATTGTGTTTGCTGATGACGGAGAAAATTCCATACCGAGGCATGGTTTCAGTAGCAGGTTTGTGTTAAAAGAAGTCTTCTAGTCATAGCAAATCATCTGCGAATTTGTACTACTGCATAACAGTTTGAAAACTATTCCCAGTTTTATGTAACTGGTGCATACTAACAATCAGATTCGACGGGATGAATAGAAAAAAAAGAACGGATGTTAATGATAGTAGTTATAGCATTATGCGAAAAGAATAGATGATGATTTCAGTACTGAGGCTTCTAATTCATTAAAATAATGCACTGATTTTCATTAGACAAAAGTGCAAGAAAAAAACTGCATAATATTATCAATTAACGGAATAAATGATATTTTTCTCCCCTGAGGTGACTGCAGTAATAAAGGGCGGTTGTTAGAAGAGATGGAACAATTATTTTGTGCTTAAATAGTGGCATAATTTGAAGTGACAATTAAAGTAATGTAGATTGAACTAGTCAAACAAAGTAGCACAGAGCTCAAGTGAGATTGTGATTTATTATCCCTTTCTGTTCCTTTTCATTATCCAACCTTTTCGTCGTCTCTCGGGTTGGATTTGCATAGAAGCGTAAGTCATCAAGCAGTCTGACAAGTTTAATGAATGAGAATCACAGTCAGCGAAACAAAAAAGACACTCTTCAGTTAACACGCACATCTAAAAGGGCTACCGACAAACGACACATTTTTTCTTCGCTCCTTCGTGATAATCAACTTGTTCTGTTACTCAAAAAATCAATACTATTGGAATTATTTGATTGCTCAAGTGGTTTTGATCGCTGTCAGGTTAATTTTTACTCATGTACTGGTGAATCATCATTTCAACTAATTCCTATCATTAAAATCGGTTGTTTATTTTTGTGGTTATATTGTTGCAATTAGAAAATGAAAAAAAAAAAAAAACAGTCTTGACTCGATGTGCGGTTCCTTTGCCTAAAACATTTTTTTTATTATACTAAATGTCATTCAAAGCGCAAAGCCAACAACGGTTAACCTAACAAATTAACAAGATTAGGCAGGGAGGTAGATGCGTGCACTGATCAGGTTGGGATGTGCTTCACAAACGAGATCCGGTTATGCAACAGTTGTTAAAAATATATGCATGTATTGATTATTTCATAGTATTGATACAAAAAAAATATATAGAATGAGTCATGAAAATAGATGACAAGCTATTTTTAATTATAATACTGACAGTATATCATATCATTTGGAAAATTTGTGACATCATTCCCTCGCAAGCGTGCTTCAGACTGTGCGACTGAAGGTGGTAGTTGTGCAAGACGCGCAATATCACGCAAGTCAAGCTTACATCGTTGATGGCTGCCTTTTTTGCCCTTGTTGCACATGTTGAAGACATTTGTTAAATCGCAAAACAAAAAATCTGACTGGACACTCCGGATGTCATTTTTTATTCGTGGGGAAACAATGGAACATATATTCATCTTTATATAAACAATAAGCCACCCACGTTTCCACTAAACCAAAGAGCTTCCATGTCAGTCAGATATCTGACAACAATGAGGAAAATCATTTTAAATACTTGCCAGGGGGATTCATACGTTAATGAGTACTCTGAGATTATTGAAATAAAAGGTTTTTTGAAGTTGTAGGTATTTTATTCCAAAAGATTTGTGATTTATGGGTTGGCTTACCTAATTGTAAGTAACAACCGACTGATTTTCTAACTAATTGCGGCTATTTATCAATTAGTAGTGATTTTTCTACTACACGACTTTTACAGTCGCGTGTATAAAAAGAGATGAGCTATGAAATTATGACTCTTTGATTACTAATTAGAATTCCATAGCATTCGCCTTGACAGATTATTGTTTTCGTGTTTCATGCTCATTCTCACGTGGTTGATTGTTATCGGCACATGACGGGATGGTTTTTTAAGTTTCGTGTTCCAGTGATGTAACCTGGAATCAATGACGTGCTATTTAACGAGACATTTCGTAATTGTAAGAATGATCTCATCCTTTACTACTTCGTAGACTTCTTTTGGCCGAATTCAAAAGACAAGTCAGCTTCGTTTTCTCAGGAAAGTTCTTGACAACATTAAAACCTTAGCAATTCGCAGCTTCTTTAATGAACCGCACCTTTACTAAATTTCCCAAGCGGCTGCAAACAAATTTTTGTCTTAATCCAAGCCAAGCCCTTTACCACCAACAAAACCTTCGTTTATTACCGCATCGCAGTACAACAATGAATACCTTTATACTTTGGTTCATCATACATTGTTGTCAATACAGTAACCCGACAAGAATGACTTCCTAATGATCTCCATTATTATATCAAAAAAGGGTATTGCATGAATACTGTCGTGCACAGGATTCTGGGTGCTAAAGAATAGTGGAATATTTTTATTCAGTATTTTTTTTATTATGTGCAGTACAAAAGAATGAATTGTTATAGCTTTCTTTTGTAGCTAATTTAGCGTTTTCCACTGCATATTAAATTGTAGCGTTGCATCTCGTTTAAAAAGTGCATTTTCGTGTGGCGTACCACACCACTAGTGACTGAATGACCTATAATCTTAGCGTTTATTCTGGCTGAAAGCAAATTATCTTTGTCTACGCAACACATACGAAAACAAAATGCATTTTGACGTATGAATATGACATGACTGACAATAGACGAATGCAATCATCTTTATCGGCAATACGTCAACTCATGGATGTTGTAGAATCATAGTTAATTTTCAAAACAAAAAAATGCTCTCGTCATCATCGCTACAATCACTCATGAGAGAAGCTAAGCCACCCTGCCCTTCCCTGAAAACCCTCAGATTCTAAATTTGACTTGAAATGTTTTAAATTTGATTATTTGTCTTAATCTATGTTTTTTTCTATTTTCAGCTCTACTAAATAAATCACTACTACCACTATGGATAGTTGCCGTTGGAGTAGTAGTTGTTTTACCAAATGTAAGTACAATTTTTTTATATCTTTATAACTATAACTTCTCTGTTAATTATTCATTTTTCCTTTTACGTTCTAAATAAACTTCCAAAAATAAACTGCAATGACATTCGCCTCGATCCAATCACACAGACATACGTTCAATTACATTTTTTCTTAAATCTTTTCTTATAAAGCCGTTGGAATGTTTGCGCACGGCATGTGTATTAACAGCCTAACGTTGTTAAATTAACGACGTTGATGGCAATGGAGATAAATGGATTCTATGAAAAGGTTGGGTCAAGCTACACTCTAAAGATTAATATACATATCAACCAAATATATTAGTCAATCCATCAAACACGCTGACTTCAAACTAACCGTTTAACTGAAAAGGTGATTGAATCGATAATTGGAAATTTGGTTGGAAAAAAATCTTGAAAAACAGTTTTTTCTTGCAGTCATGTAGCTACCACGCATATTCATTTCACTATCCCACTACTCCTCACAAAAATCACCAATTTTCATGTGTTAGTGATCCATACCTTATATAGAGCATTAAGTGTGGTCGTTAGATTGCTGTCGTTGTCCTGTAACGATAACCAAAAAAAATCTAATATTTTTTGAATAAACTCTTACACCTTTGCAATTCTCATGAAAATACAAAGCATCAAAATGTTTTATGCAGAGAAGCAATAATGTTCGCATAGAAAGTGTTAGGAAGACGCTCTGTTGATTTAAAATTAGTTTCAATTGGATGACTCCGGTAAAGTAAATATGAATTAAGCGTTACATCCTAATTATTCAAGTAGGAGGAATCACTGAAAAGAATATATTCTATTCAGACCGTTTACCCTTTTATGTATTATGTGTTGCCAACAATACATAAAACATGACTGCTATTGACTACAAAAGCTTACGAAGACGAAAAGAAAAAAAAACGCAGCGATTTTTGGTTTCAAGTAGATAACCTCGTAAGAATGCTCGTGGTTGGAGATTAAAGGCAGGTTGGACGAAAATGAGTGCGTATTTTTAACGTAGTACTACGTAACAAGTTGCGTGGGCTGATGCTCACGATGATGATGATGATAAGCGATAAATATTTTAATGCCTCTCTTCTTTTCGAACGAATAAATGTATCTAAAGCAGAAAACAAGGAGGAATTGTCTGCTACACTAACACAAGTAGATACTCCTGGTGGAGTCGAAGAGCCCTTTCACTTTTTTTCTTGCTGACGACGACGACGATGTTTGCTCACGTTTTTGTAGCTGTTTTACATTGCTCCCTCGCCATTTCCATCACTCAACGATACAATTTGCACAAGGAATAATTCCTACGGTTAACTAGTTGGGTAAAGCCTCTTTAACAAGAATTACGAAAAGGGCTCAACCATCTTAAACTGCTGGTATTGTTCTACACGGCAGAAAACGGGTCGAAAGGTGGTGATGGTAGGAACTTTTTATTTTTATCATGCTAAATATTCCTTTTATACGGGACACTTTGCTCATTGAGTGTGCATACCAATTTTTTAGTGGATGCATTCCTAATACGTTCAATCATGACAGGAGAGTTTGCATCATTCAAAAGAAAACAATGTACGCCACGTTTTTACAAGTGGCATCTTACAACTCTGTCCCTCTATGTTATTAAGAGATGAGTAGGTGGATTTTCGTTTCTGCAATTTGATGAGGTCGTTATCTGTATGTAGATTTAGTTTTCCGTATGCGAAAATAAGATCGGACAGAGGAAGAAAAAATGCCCAGGTATTTTTTTTTTTCGCGAAAAGTTCAACAATATTATTAACTGGTGAATTGTGTGCAAGAATATACCCATTAGGAAAATAAAATAATAAAAAAATGTATGAAAAGGAATGAGGAACAAGTTTTTTTATTTCATGGGTAGGCAGTTCAGTACAAGTAATCATTTTCATGTGGACGGGAATGTAGTGCTTATTGTTTTAGAACTGTGAATAGACACTGTTTGGGATGAAGTATTTTTTTTAAAGAGCAAGAGATACTTTTTTCAAGAGTCAGTAGCCTGCGTATTATTTTTCTGCAAAGAAAAGAAGCGGTAGACGAAAAAGGGAAATTTCAGTATAAAAATGTTATGACCAGGTATATTTTTACATTTGATAAAAGAAGAAAAATGGTATGCATAGAGTAAAATGTAAGATGATGATACGGTCGGCAGGATCATTATCAACGTTATTACAACTAACTGAACAACAAGGAGGGTATTGGTAGTTGATAGAAATGAAAAACCGTACTCTGAGTGGATAATCAAACGGATAAAAAGGCAAAATGAAAGAGTAAGATTAAACATTATTAAATGATGATGATGATTATGGTAACAAAAGAATTCGAGAAGACAACTCAACCACTGTGTGTATGCATAAAAATGTTTTTTTTTTTTGCAAGATAGATTTATCATTGTTATTGCATCAACATGTGCCGATTTTTTGGTATGTGTGCATGTTACAGGGAAAATAATAGATGTGCGGAAGACGATCGAGAACGATTAAGTTAAGCATACATCAAACGTTCAAAGTTCATTTATGTACAATACCTGATTATATGGTAGTAACATCCATCCAAGTTCCTTTTTGATAATTTAACTTTCCGTTATGGTAGGCATTAAGGAAGCTTGATTTATTTTTCAGAAATGACAAGAGTAACATGTGGTTTTCGTAGTGGAAAACTATTTTCAAAATTGGTTCATATTGGACGCTAGAAAAGATGAGATAGGAAAAAACCTTAGCTTTTTGGTTTACCATCTGTCCAAAAACGTGTAAATTGGTAAAGATGAGGATACGCTGCATGTGGTATTGAATGAACATCATGGTTGCAGTTTGCAGTTAGTGCAGCAATGTGCATTCTGAAGGTCCACATGTCTTTCATATAAAAAAATATTCCACTGTTTTGGGATTTTTTTTGGACAATCAGCGATTGTGATACGCAAAATATAAGCAAGCTTACTATATAAAATATAATATAAATTGTGGTCGTATATAGTACAAATTTGCAAGTTACATAAGCAACACAGGAAAAAAATGGAGTCAATTACCTACATATTATACATACTGCAGTTTTGCTGTCGTTTTTTATTTCCTAAAGCAAAGTTTTATTTATAGGGCATTTCTTCTATTACTGCTGTAAACTGTCATGGTTTGACATGTAATCACTATAATAACCAGAAAATATTACGCTGCCATGACCATCGTCAGTTCTACTTAAACAGCAGTGGGCTCCTTGTTGCCAACAGAAATTCACAACTCGACCAGACTCACGGAGTAATGTGGAGTGTGTGCCCAAGCTAGTTTTGTAGGGAACGAAAAATCAATCACAGACAATGATTACCACAGCTCAATCGAATATTTTTGTTTTTGTTTGTCTCATTGGACTTGTGTGTGATATGATACAGATTTTTGTTTGCATGTCCTGCAGCAGTAGAGCTGCTGTTTTGATTTTCTGAAGGCCTACGACAGCCAAAATAAGAAATAGGCCTACATAAACTTTATCAATGCCATTTCTCAATCACCGCACCCTTTAACAACTCCTCACGAAGACTCAGTGCCTAGACAGTCTTATTGACTTTTCACGACCTTTGATTTCCAACCGCTTAGGAATCCTCACGAGAACAACCTCTGCAATAAGTCTCTCCATTTTTTAAGCTTCAATTTTGGAAACACTAAGAACATTTTTAAACGCTCCGAAATATTCCAGTAATATTCCTGTAAAATATTTTGTATTCCGGTTGTACCTATTGATTAGTTTAGCCGCGAGCAGTGTGGTATCAGACAACATTTTTGTAATTAAATAGCTTATAGTTCTCATAATGGTATTGATTTCCTCATTCTCATCTGTCAAATCCTTTTTAGTCTTTTTCCATGTTGTACCCTTTTTATAGACTGATAAATTGCAGCGCTCATTTGGTATAGAATAAAAAATGCAGCAAATGTTTTATAAATATGGAAGACAATCTTTCGTGATTTCAGAAGTGCCTGTATCACTTTATTAATGCCAGTTGATAACGACAGCGACGTAAGTGTGTAATGGGGAGAGTGTGTGTAACATTCCATATTTGGAACTTGGTACTCTCGTCATAGCAGAAATCCACAACGTCACCATTATACATTGCGATAAGAAATTATGCATGGTCTTGTACCAAGTTGCACCAATACTATAACTTTGCTTTGTTATCAATACAATATTTAATTCAAAATGAAAGGACCGAGTAATTTAGAGACTGTTAAATGTAGCTGTTGTTCCTTTTGATTGCAATTGCACCAGATTCTTTTGAGCATAAATATTTACGGCTGTTTTCTTTTTTTATCCTTTTACAATAGCAGTAAAATTAATTCGTTCTTATTGTGAAAATTGTCAAAACAGTTACAACGCACGCCTTAAAATGTAGCAAAAAAATTAATTACTACCTAAATGTACAGCAAATTCGCAAAAAAACCCAAATCTTTTGTAAGATCGGGTGCAATGGCCGATTGAAACAACAGCGATGCCATGCGTTAGGTTTAACAATCTTTTTTGGAATGACAGGACAAGTATTTATAAGCAGTTTTAAAAAAAGTTCTTACTATAGCAGTAAAAGTGTTTCAGCTTAGATTAACAGCATGAAAACAAAACAGATCTAAAATGAACAGAGGAATGGCGTGTATTTTGTTTTCGTCATATTGTTCTCTACCTGCGGAAAAAGCAGCAGGAGGGTTAGAATTGTTTGTATCTTGTTTTTTTTCCTCAGAACATAACTGAAAAGGATCCATCTTGTAAAAATAGTAGGATGAAATTTATAGCTGACAAGTTATCAAGATTCGGGATGCTCGTCATGTGCAAAAAAAGCTCATTTTGATTTACAAAAAGCACTGAAATCGGTGGGAATCTAGGTAAACGTGCGGACACTGCAAATATTTATGCACAAGAAAAATCTCAGTATAGTCATCGGTGTTTTTTTTTCACACTGTGTAATTATCTAATTAACGGTGCGCGGTCGCGGTAGCTTCACTAGGGATGGTGGTAAGGTCGGTGTGCGTTTTTCACACAAACTCATAAGCAAATAGATATTTTTTGCATACTTATGAAGTGACACCTTACCAAAATAGAATAGTGTGTAATAGAACAAATATTTATGCGAAGAGTCATAATTTTAAGACAGCTTTAGCAACCTGTCAGTTTTGTTTTATGATATCGCACTTCTCACTATGTTACGACCTTTCTGAGAAGATTATCACAAAGTAGTCACAGCAGCCGCAGATTTCTATTTACAGTAAACCCAGAAGTCAGTCATTGTTTACACAGTTTTTGCAAAGAAAAAAATTGCACCACTCCAAGTTTTGCGATATTCTCTTTACTGGTCAGTCTGTCCTAAAAGGTGGCTCGTGTTTGGTCACAGCGCTTTCAAATAATGTTGGAATTAGTAATTCAAAACGCATGTTGTTTCTCCTTTTTGATTATTTGTTTACTTAAGTTACGTCACCCTATTTTCCCTTATTTGCAAACATTGTAACCAATTGCCAATTACCCAACTTCCATGCAACATACAAAAACACTGCTTTGTCAGCATAGACTTCAAAATTTAGTAAAATGTGACAGTTTTTGAAGCCCCCATAAGAGATTATGCTTTATTATTATTATTTTCAGTAAAAATAACTTATCAAATCAATCACTTTGTGGATTTTCTCGAAATGCTGCTGTATTCTTCATATCATGTTGCGTTCATTTGCCAACCGTGTCACTTATAATAAGTTTCTTTGCACAGGACAGTTAAAAGGTGACTTCAGTCACGCCAACGTGTGATTCAACTCAATCTGACTAGCGTGAACAACAAAATAATGTTAGCTAACTGGTGCCATAATCGTAACAATTTCGTTCTTAACCAGCTTGAATTTTGTGACTGATGAGTCTAAAAATGGACAAAGGAATTTTTTTCATGACACTTTAAAAGTGGTTTCACCTGAAAATGCAGGTATTGCACAAAAATTGTAAGGATTCTTTGCCCCAAAAGTTTGTTTGGTGGCAGAGTAGTTTTGGATGTTGTCAATTGCTATAATTTTAGAATAGGTTATCGTGTCAAAAAGGGCCAGCACAGAGATAAGAAAAAAATATGCAATTAACATTTTCAATCACATTGAATTTGTATCAGTAAAGGGCTGTTTATTTTTTTTTGTAATTTATTAGTTCAGTTGACTGAAAATGACGGGTGATGTGATGCCTTGTAGATCAATCTTTGTGTTGTTAGAATCACGTATAAATTGAGTTGATAGATAGTAGCAATGAAATGCACACCTATCATTAAACATTCTTCTAGTGTGCATCTCTCCCCCTCCCATAATGAGTTTTGCATACGATTATTCATTATTACTATCATTTTTTTAATGCAGTTGTAGCAGAAGTGGTTGTTTTTTTTTTTTGCAAAATTAACATTTTTCAACGTGGCTCCTGACTGCTAGGCAACTTGTTTCTATGATTTTTTCTATTCGTCGAGGTGTTCCTCCCATTAACTAGCAAAAATGTAACAAACCCTGACAGTGAAAAGGCACTCTTTCATAATTATATTTACGATATTCATAACTCCAGTAAACAATTAGCTCCAAAGATATACGAGAGAAATTTGCAAATGATATTTTTTCTTTGCAGTAATACTGCCATAAAATTTATTCCTTTATGACTTGAGGGAATCCACCTTTGCAGAAATTGCTTTGGTTAGCTGGGAATGAAAATCTGTCTAAAGAAAAAAAAAGTTTAGTTTAGTTTTTCCACGAGATTCAACAAGAACTCTACTGGCATAGGTAACATTTAGTGACCCACTGGCTTGCACCTAATGCTTTCAATTTGGAAAACTATTTTTTGCACACTAACCGCAGTTCGTCGTCTCCTCAGCCCGGTCTTGCATTGTTTTAATTGCACGTTATAGCACCCTAGTCGTTTTTAGTCAAAGAAAAGAAAGTGCAATTGTGAATAGCGACATAGGTACGAAAGTGTACATGATATACCCACCCCTTTTTGCATTTTATATGAAGACAATAGGCATAACATCCTTAGATAATCTTTTTAGCCAAAATCTCGGATGTACGGAGTGTAGAAACAAATCTTTCTTTGATTGCATCACCAACACCGTTGTTGTTCTTTGCATCGTTGGACTTATCATATTTCAGCACTCCTGTGAACGTGTCAGTAAAATATGAGAGTATCCTACATACTAGTCCCATTTAAAACTACATACATGTCATTATTATTATCTTTATGGGTATTTTTTCAAATGGTAAAGTTAACGTACAAGAATAACAATAAAAGGCATGACGGCGACGCCATAAATGTAAGCCTTGTAATGATGATGATATAGTGCACATATGCCTCATTCACTTTCTGAAAATACATTTTTTCGCAAAAAAATTGCATAGTCGTTCTGTCACTACTGCTGGGTTAAAATATGAGACTACCTGCTACCACATTGTTTTTCTTAAAATCGGATTCAAGCTTGAGATGAGCAACACGGTGGCGTACTTAAAAACCAACATATTTTTTGGCAGGCGAAAATTGTAGAAATGTTATGGTTGGGGAGTAGAAATAGTAGCAATCAAGACTTGAATCATAAGTTTTAAAAAAATCTTCGTCACGTTACCATGTTCTTGTTTTTTTTTCTAGAAGTAATACAGATACTTAAATTTAATGGTAAGACTTTTTTTGCAAGAAAATTATTTGTTTTATACGATATTACGATGATATTAACGATTCTTTTGTAGTTTTGGGTAAAAAAATGGTACGAGACGAAAGTGAGATGGTATTAGCATCACCGATGGGAACACGCAGACAGTCAGTAGCGGACGACAATGATCTGAAGCTAACGATGAAATTTTTAGTGCTGAAATGTATAATGAACCCAAATATGATCAATCATAGTAATAACGACAAAGATAAAGTGATGAGAATGAGTTATGGGTAATAATGGGTTTCAATCTGTGAACGGGGGTGTTTTTGGAACAAGTGTAATGCTCAGACTCGCTGCTGGAAGCCATAATGACATGGAATTGGTCATGTTTTTTTTTCATGCTACATGAAAAAAATGGTGTAAGACCAGTTGTGATATATTTCTGGGGAAAAACAGGTAGGAGGTTTGATAGCTCAATGATGTTTGGTAATTTTGCATGCTATTTGAAGTAGGCGTTGTGTTTGACGAGACTTGTCACAAAAATCATGAATTATAAAAATCACGACGAGAATTAACGTAGCTAATCTTGCAACACAGAGGAGATGTCCATGGAGTGCTTCTGATAAAGTGCATTCTACCCGAGTATTTTTGGACATGATTCATTACAAAGAACGCTCTTTGACTAATTAGTCACACGGTTAGAATCTGTATGAGCAATTTTTCTAGAAGAAAGTTTATGCGATTTTGTGCCAAAGCATTTTTTTTACCTTTCAAGCCTGTATCACGATCTTGCCAACAATTTCCGTATAATTATGCACCATCTCAATAAACACTTGATAATGTCGGTTGCATTTTGCAAAACCTTATCAAATTGTTCGTTGGTTTGTCATGAAGAAAAAATTGTATTCGGTAGGACAAAAAACTTCCTTCTGTCCCTGTCATCTTTCTTAATTAGTTGCCAGCGCAACAGCTCCAGTCGTATGCCAGTCAATGGACAGAGTGAAGGTTGCCAATGAAAAAAAGAATGCACCTACCCAGGCGAGTTTCAAGTGGACATTTTTAGGAAGAGGAAATATAAAGATGTACCTAGTTCAAATCTTGGTTATTAGAGTCTTTTATTGTGATTGCTTAATTAACACAATAGCAACATGATGGACAACTGTATCTCTGTTTTCATACTTAAGTATAGGTATTTTTATAGCGTTTTTAAGACTCGCTTGTTCCGATTGATTGGACCGAGTCATGCAATCTAATGAAAAAAAAGTTCTGAATGAAACTGTTTCTCCAAAACAATGCTGCCGATTCATTTTAATGAATGAGAAAAGAAGAGAGTGATGAAGACGCTTTTGAAACATGGCAGCCTGCCAATCAATCTAATGAAAAAAAAAGTTCTGAATGAAACTGTTTCTCCAAAACAATGCTGCCGATTCATTTTAATGAATGAGAAAAGAAGAGAGTGATGAAGACGCTTTTGAAACATGGCAGCCTGCCAAACAAAACACGATACAAATTAACGAGGACCAAGTTGTCTGTTTCATTCCTATAGTTTTTCTTTTCAGTTATCGGATTCTTTATCAGATACCGTAAAATTTCATTAATGACCGTGCAATTATTTTGCTATTTCATTCAATCAGGGGAAAAATCCATTCTCGTTTCTTTCCTGGATGTGAAATTGGTATTTGAAAAATTGGCACTTCTATTGCAATTGTTCTTCGATGAAACAAAGGAAATAACGGAATTTCATTATAGTTTATCCGTCAATCTAACGTCAAATTATTTCCCTGCATTTTTTAAGTTTTACCAGTTAACGACTTGCGCTTTAAGCAAAATGGAGCACCAAAATGTGACACGGTATTGTCGAAATTTAAAAAATAACTATAGAGAAATCATTTTTTCCTAAAACTTCCAAAATATATGCAAGTTCTTTATTAAACGACCCGATTTTGTGGATGATTTCACTCAAAACTATGCCTTCTCGTCCCGCACACATGTCACAAAAATGGTACGTGGTATGCGTGCCTAAACACAAAATCTGCCAACAACCCTGCCTCCGCCTGCACAAACACAGCTTTAGTGTGATTCACCTTAATAATTTTGCTCCCAGCGTTATTTTTTCTTATCCTATTCTCACCTACGCTACCTGTAATACTATAAAAATGGTAAATGACCAACATGAACAAAAAACGATCAATGTTCTTTAATAGAACACATCACATCATAATCATCATAGCATTGTTACTATTATTATTGCTAACTCGCAACTATTCCACACACCTTGTTATTATTGTTTAATGCATCTTTGCAACAAAAAAAATATCAAGTCAGTAAACTACATGTATTATTTTCTATTAAGTTTAACTTCTCAGAGCAAAATATAAAAAAAGAATCCCTCTTTACACCTCCTTTCAAGCCATCCTACATAGCAATCTTCTGACAATACGGCTATGGCTAATATGCATATTAGTAGGAATATAGTTTGCACTCCTCCTACCAT
>JAAXOA010000080.1:0-39788 GCA_036561885.1 Salina celebensis | reverse complement strand
TACGTATTTTAACATAAACATCTGCAATAGTAATCCCCTCTAAATGGCTTGATTTAAGTGTCGTTTTACCTTGTTTGCGATGTTTCCATCACGTGAGTCTTATTCTGCTTATACATAAACAGTAGATAAACCACTTGAGTGAGTGCCGTTTGAACTGCTCCTAAAACAAATGAAAAACAGCGAAACCGCGACAAGCGCAAAGATCAGCGAGCCAACTCACGCATACAAACCGAAATGTTTGGCGACAATCTAACTGGTGCGGATGTGGTCCCTTAAGGGTAAAGGGAAAATTATCATGAGTTGAATCCGTTAAACGAACCGTGTCGTTCTATATGCATCCACCAACAAACAAGAGTAAAACGCAGGCAAACACACACACAATGAACCATCAATTACTTTGATAGAAAAGAGAGACACCCAAGATTTCCTCCATAGTACTCATGCTCATATCATGTATCCACACATCCCTTGGCAACTTCAGTCTGGACGAAAAATACAACAAAAAAACCTGGCTGGGAAAAACGAAAATGGGATGTCAACAATACTTTGAGAACAATAGGTATTGTTCAATGTCAATTCAATTATGCATTTATGATCATCTATGGTCCTAAACTTGGCCGTGTTTTCCTAAGTGCAGTTTGGTAGCTAATAAGGATAACAATTTAGCAATACAATAACAACAAAGGTAATAATGATGAGTCAGTTGTGACAAGTCTCACAATACTAAGCCGTCCTCATGATGCCACAAGCAGTTAAAAGTGATTTACGAAGGTAAATAAAGGTGGAGGAGATAATCGGATTTTCATTGAGTCACTGGTACGACATCCTCAAAGGGGTCTTCGCCAGTTTTGTGGAAACTGATATATTTAATTGCTCCCTTGGTTTTTGTGTCAACTATGCCGTTATGAAACAGGGAGTACTTGTACAAATCTGTTCCAACATAGTTAGTATCCTCATGAGTTATCCTTTGTTTATTATATTAGCTATTTCTCTTTTACATATACATACGTAATAGTTTCCGATAAACAATATAAAAGTATTTTTCAATATGATTAATTTTTACGATAATAGAGACTGGAATTGATTTAATTTTGGCTGAAATATGAGCATTATTTATGAGGATACCATGATTGCTCCACTCTATGCAAATAGCCCACGAAGGTTCTGGAGTAATTGTATATTCATTCAACATTTATCACAAGAAAATGATCATGTAAAAGTTGAATTGAAACTCAACCAATACTTTGTACCCATTTTATACGAAAGAGGTGAGGAGATTAACTCTCCATACACGAGCAGAATGTAATGTTCAAATGTTGTTTCATGAGCGAAGGGATGTGTGAAACTTGATTAATCGCTTGTTTGTTATGGAAGGATCCAGTCATTTGTGGGCTTTGATCAAATATTGGTTTTATTAACTATATTGAAATGGTCAATCCTGACGAAATTAGGGAGCAATACATCTGGAAGAAGCCAAAACGCCGGGCATGCAAACGATTTAAAATAATTGTTTAAGAAAACAGTACCTTCGATAGGCATTTGAAAATCCCCTTAAAGAATAAACCAATACAGACAAATACATAATATGGCTGAAAAATCAACAACAAGACTGAACGTTAAGAGGAGTAATCGTATGAAAAACAGTAATTGCAGCAGGATGAATATTATCGAATAATTTCATCCTTTTGGCTACAAATTGACTGCCCATTAATCATTTCTCTAAGGTAGGTCTCCATACGTTTATTTTGCCAGCACTGAAAATTTTGGTCATAAAAAGTTGGAAGTCCATGATGAAAAAAAAAAATGAATGAGAAATAGAAAATTTGTATTCAAGAATGTGCATTGTTGTTGCCTCCTTGTTACTCGTAATATTTCAGCCGTTATTATCGTAAGCATCACCATCATCATAAAAATTACAGCAGAAGCCACCAAGCAAGTTAACCCAAATTGTGTGCTGTCTACCTGGCTTTTGTAAAGCGTTGAGAATGGGAAACAAGGAATATCTACTTATTTTTCAATGCTTCGTCATACAAATGTGAAGATTAAACCTATCTCTGTATTTTACTTCACCCAAGTCAGCTTCTCATTGAAATCATCAGTTTGATGAAGATAATTATCCTTTTCAACTAATCATAGCACTCATCTCATCTTTTCAACAAATAAAAAGTGTCTTGACCAGCACCACACCTAAGAACCAGGAGCACCATCAACATGAACCCTTTGGTGTTGCTGGATCATTACACATTGCCATTAAGTATTAAGGATGGTTTAACTTTAAAATCTGCCATTATAATAACATACCCAAATGCAATTGCATATTAAAAAAAAGATTTGATGATATGACCACTCCTTTCTCTCCCTGCCAACTACTTGGGAGACATGCAGATCTGTTCACTACTGTTAAAACTAAAGCAGATACGGGATTTGGTAACATAAAAACACTTTTGTACGTTTTCAAATTGCAAAAGATATTGTGGTGCAAATTGTAGAAAAACTAATGATACAAAATGGTCCTGCAGATTGGTTTGGTAGTGCGGGAACTATTTCAGAAAGGGTGCTGGAAAACCTTTTCTTATGTTTTTCTTTCCAGGCTTCCACCTAGTTCATATGCTTAATTAGTAATTTATGCATCGCTATTCGCTCTTGAAACATGCTCCATGATATAAAAGTTAAATGCAAGCACGAAGTGAGTAGGACTGAGCACAGAGTAGAGAACGGAACGTCAAGACTGGATTATCATTTTCATACGCCTTTTTGTAGAGGGCACTTTGAATTAAATGAAATGAATTATTTTGAATGAAAGTTTCTCACCCAGAGACTAACAAGGAGATAGGAAAACTTGAAGTTGTCCAGTCTTTTTTCATACATGTATAAACTTAGTTCAGCATCAAGAGTGTGTATAGGCTCGTTCGACAAAAAAGCTTTAGAGGGTGTAAAGACAAAGCTGAATACATCAACAAAATTCATGGAGCAAAATTCCAGCATTCATGAAGTGTCATCTGGGCCGTGACATGCATCATTTAGAAAATGGCGAAAGCGTTTCCAATAATATGTAAACATTATTTAAAGGTTCGTACCATGAAAGAATTTGTGCACGAAAATGTGCTACCAGACACACAGACGCATGACAACCATCATTTGCTGGATAAATTCCAGCTTTGTAAAAAAACCAGTTAATCAGCAGCTCAAATACACAGTGTTTAAAGGCCGGATTTGTTGTACATAGTACCCACACTACGCGCTTTAGTATTGCCACACACCAACTTCAAGCAAATTCTAGAGTTGCAATACGCTCAAACTTGAAGCTTTCTGAGACGAATGTGGTTGGGTGAACCATTCTCGCTTATTACACGCAAAATTACTGTCCATGTATCTTCATTTTCAAATCTATTTTACAAAATAAATACGACACCATTAGCATTACAAAATAGAAATTAAAATTATATGAAATTGATGGATTTTGATGTGTACCAAAAATATTTCCACTATTGTAATATTGCAAAATTTTTGTAGACAAACTATTGAGTTAATTTTATGACTTCATTTCTGTTGACATGGAACCATCGTTAGATTACGATAAAACGCACTCCTGTCGAGAGCTATGTTCATTTTTAAATCGTTGAATACACGTGAACCCCCTTTTTTCTATTTCAAGAAAGAGACAAATGAAAATTATTTTGTCGTCCATAATATGAATACACAATCGCTATTTATCAGGATGCTGGTATTACTTCGTTTTATAAAGGCTTGGAGATTAGTAGGATACACAGGATGATCCTTCAGGCCGATGGAAATTATCTTGTATCTTTATGTTAACAGAATCAGGTAGTAAAAGATTATCCAGTGATTTTCTAGGTTTACTTTTCATGTCCTTCATTTCTTGAGACCAGATCATGCTGTTATATTTTCACCCATTTCAAACTGTTAACAAGAAAATGAATCCTTTCTAACATCCCCTTTTTTCTATTTCAAGAAAGAGACAAATGAAAATTATTTTGTCGTCCATAATATGAATACACAATCGCTATTTATCAGGATGCTGGTATTACTTCGGTTTATAAACGCTTGGAGATACGATGGAGTAGGATACGCAGGATGATCCTTCAGGCCGATGGAAATTATCTTGTATCTTTATGTTAACAGAATCAGGTAGTAAAAGATTATCCAGTGATTTTGTAGGTTTACTTTTCATGTCCTTCATTTCTTGAGACCAGATCATGCTGTTATATTTTCACCCATTTCAAACTGTTAACAAGAAAATGAATCCTTTCTAACAGGTTAGGTAGTCAGGTAGTAAACAATTCGTTATAAAAACCAACAAAAAACTAAACATTAACCTCATGTATGGAGACACGGAGAGATGATTATTTGAAAAACAGTTTGTTTAACGGATATTTATTCCTATTATTACCTACGTAACATAAGTGTTTGGGAAACAGAACTCATCAAGTATGATTTTATTTTTGGGATAGAGAAACAAAATACTTCAGCGGAAGGCGAGTTTGTCTCTCCTTCTCAGGTAGTTCAAGTTTTGTAACATTTTTTTTTCTTGTACGTACAAACATGCTGATCTAAGATGCAGTCATCGTATAAATCTATGCAAAGGCTCCCCAGCTTGTTCTGCCAGATATATTTCAGGTGAAGAGGTGTGCCAACGAAAATCAACACCTATAATCATCTCGTCGTGAATTAAGAACTGCAATCAACTTGATTTTATGCCTCCATATGGGCCAAGCAGTTTTCACGGACTGTGTGAGGACTCCACACATACACAATTCACCTCAAGCCGCCGGAGCCATCTTCACTAACAACACACCCAGGCACAGTTAATTTTATATTCCATTGAACACCACAGTATAAGTATATGAAAAAACGTGCGTCTGCTGGTGTAAATATCAAAAGCTAATAACAATACTTCGAGCTAAATACCATCACCAAGACGTGTTTGGAAGGATACCTATGACGTTTTTTATGCGTTTATTTTGTATTTGCTGCTGTTTCTGATGTCAGAGGTAGGTAATTGTGTAACAAAGACCTCTGTTGCTGACAGACAATGTTTCTATATTTGTTTTTTTGTTTTCTTCATCATATTTACATGTTTGGAAACATAGGAACATTTCAAAAGAATAGGAATAGGTATGTAAACGTAAACCTCAAAACAGCATGGAGTAATGAGCAAAGGTCTGGAAAAAAAAAGGAACAGACAGAACGAATAAATTCTTCCTGCTCATATTTTGACAAGAGGAGGAGCGTATCGGATCTTAATCGTTTCTCTTCTTATAAGATCATCTCTCTCCTGCCTAGAGTAAAACAGGGAGGCAGGAAAGTATTTATCCAATGCACACAAAATTAAGTGAGTAATAGTAATAAGTTATATCTATACAGGAAAAAAATAAACAGCAGCAGAGGGATAATCATTCTTTTCTCTTTAAAAAAACCTTAAGTGGGTTAACAAGGAACGAGAATTTTTTATGCATAAACGGGGAGAAAGGATACTCCACGAGGCTATCACGTCTTTGCGGTGCATCTACTTTAAATGAATACAAACTTAAGAGAAACTGTTGCATGAAGATGAGTAGAGGGATTGTGTTGATTCAGTGCTGCCTTTCCGCACAGTTGTTGTGGAAGAATGATAGAGAGAGAAAATGCATAATTGCACTTCTTACATAATATCATGTAGTTAAGAAGAAAGAAAAAAGGTAAAGAAAAGACCACCGTGATGGCCCATGCCTGAGACATAATAAACTAACAATAGGAGGAGTCGAAAGACAGCTCCAGTATATTTTCAACCTTTTAACAACTCACATCTTTTCTCCAATGACTTTATAAAATTGGAACTTTATTATATTGCCAGCAGGGAAGGCCTAACAACATATCGTAATAATAATAATAACAATAACGAACAAGTGGAAGAAGTATCGCATAAAGAATCATTGCTATCAACGATAATATCGTCATACTCTTGTTTTTACCATAACATTCTAAAAAATTAAAATAATATGTGCACATCCCATCCCCTTGCTTTCAACCTACTCACATCACGGCGAACATTAAATAGCGCGTCAAATTTTGTATGGCTTACTTTTAGCTTGATTTTTTTTCATGTGTGCATGAACGAACAGTTTTGTTTTGGTATATCTGTCGAGCATCTTCATTATCAAGAGGAAAACGATCCACCATACATTGTTATCTTCATAATCATCGGCATTTAATGATGTTATGGAGATGGCATTTGTTGTACTGTGTAGGATACAGTCCACTACCAGTGTGGGAGCATTCTTTTACTTTAAAAAAAAATTAAATTCCGAAATCATTCTGGAACGGACTAATGCGACAGCTTTAATTCTTCTTTATTTTTGATATTTATCTGACCAAACAATTCCTTAATTGTATGGGACAGTTTTGATAAAGAAATCAAGTAGTAATTGTCAGTGCTTGTTTGTCTTATGGACTGCTAACATTTCGAAAAATACGTGTGGGGGAAGCTGCATTTTTCCTGAAGTCAAAGCTGAATACGAAACCAATCATTTTCGTTTTTACGCATGATCAGCGATCGACGGTTCCACTTCTCCACTGAAGACGGAAAGAGTGCAATGTCAGAGACTTTTGTTAAAAATGCACTATTTATTCAATGCAGCATTTTTATTACGACAAATCTTTTTTTTTTATTCCCAAGCCAATGAATCTTACATGTCACATAGGACAATTATAAGAATTACGAGCATCTTGGATATTTGATTTAATATTTAATGTTATTTTCAAATAATGACACTAGTGAGATAGCAAATTAGAACTAAACGAAGAGTGTGCAAAATTATTTATGAATGCAAAATTGTGTGATTGTAATGTTGTCATAGTGCAAGTTTCCCGAAGTTTTAGAAATTGAAGATGTTTCCATATCTGAATGTATTTAATTTAGTACAAAACACAATTACTACAATGATATCTGAGAGATAAAAATTAAAATTACCTACAAAAGCGTATTACGAGAAGCTTGTACTACACATAAATGAAACTTGGAATGGTTGCGTACATGAGTGATACAACTTTACGAATCACCCGTCTGGCAAAAAGAGATTGATAAATCATAACCAATTTCGTTTGTGTTAAATATTTATTTTCAAATTTTTGACAGCGTTGATGATCTCAAAAAGAGAACGTGTTCATATATGCACACCTAAATTCAAAAGTAGTTGCTGCTAGTTTGTCTTGACTTATCTGTTGCTGACTTAATTAACAACAAAAAATTATAGCCTGTGAGTGACTGAGGACAAAATAATAATAGTAATAAAGATATGTTACAAAAGGACTTGCACTTATTGGCTTGATGTTGACTTGTAAACTTAAGTTATGGCCTTTTTTCTCTTTCTGTCTTGCTGGTAGTGTGGGTGATCCTCACATTATGCTATATGCTTGGTGAGATGTTAACTTTTGGCACTACACTTTCTCGCCAAACAAATGCGAGATCTACAGCATTAAATCAAAACAGCTTTTATGCTTTAAAACCTATTTGTAGGTGAATAAACCCATATTTATGTAGTATAAAAACTGTAATTTACTTGGTGTTGAGTGGCTGGGTGATGATGTGATGTGATGAGTAATGCAACATGAAAGGCTAAATTAAAGCATGAACTGACCGTCCATCCATACTACTGTCGTATTTTCATATTTCAGTGGGCACTGTCAGAATAAAATGCTAAATCTTTGTTTGCATTTTGTTGTATAGTACCCGGTAAATTCATACAATTTTGAGTATTTACAATATTATATATGACTTCATTAAATCAAAACAGCTTTTATGCTTTAAAACCTATTTGTAGGTGAATAAACCCATATTTATGTAGTATAAAAACTGTAATTTACATACTTGGTGTTGAGTGGCTGGGTGATGATGTGATGTGATGAGTAATGCAACATCAAAGGCTAAATTAAAGCATGAACTGGCCGTCCATCCATACTACTGTCGTATTTTAATATTTCAGTGGGCACTGTCAGAATAAAATGCTAAATCTTTGTTTGCATTTTGTTGTATAGTACCCGGTAAATTCATACAATTTTGAGTATTTACAATATTATATATGACTTATGACTGTACGACAAACTACGTAAACCTCCTCTCATGTATTTCTAGGCAACACTACATTTTATACAAAACAATCCCTAAAATGAGATGATATGCTATTAGTTCAAAGTCGTTACTAAACAAGTTGTAAGCAGACTGTATATCGTATAGAGTCCATTACCATGAGTGAAAAGGCAGAAAAGCAGAAAGGTTTGCCTCTTTCAAAACATACTAAATGTAACTGGTAGTTTGAAACACTGCGTTGTAATTACTGATTACTCTCAGAGCGACCTGTCTTTCACGATGTAGGAAACATTTGATTATATGAAAATAAATGGAATTGTTGTAGATTTTAATGAAGTCATTGAAAAGTTATTTTACCCCTGTAAGAACGTCAATTAGCGTTTTCTAAAGATCACGTAAGCCGGAATGTATTGCAAATAAGAGAAAATGTACAGGTAGAGAAGAACGAAACTACGCATTACGATGAAAGAGATATGTATGAAAATTGCAATAATTTTGTTTATGGTGAGCGCCGTGGAGGCTAACGCCGTTAAAAGCAACACCAATTTTGTGTATTTCATTTCAAAAGTCTAACGATGATGAGATGATAGAGAAAATCATTATTCGATATGAGCGAATATTGCTGTCATTAGTTTGGCAAGACGATAGTGTGGGCACCTTTGCATGAACAGTAAAGAACAATCGCATGACGACAGCAAACACACAAAAAACATGCTGTTAAGTTGTTGCCGAAGCGTACAAGTTTATGAAAACCACACACAGCGAAAGATTAATCACAATAATAGCATAATAATGGCAATACGCGAAGAGTGGTGGTAACTTAATGTGAGTTATAAACTTGCAAATTAGCCTAGTAATAAGCATTATTTATCGGGCATGATTTTTTTGCATATTGTAACCCTTCCTTTCTTCACATGTATATTATACAAGATCTCATGCGCAATGATTCTCTACAAATTTTGTGCGAGTTTTAAACACATCCAGACGTACTGAAAAGGTCGAAATTGATACTGGCAAAGCGATGGTCAATGCACCAAGTCTGAATATTGTGGGAATTCTTTTGAACTCTAGATTCATGTTGTCATACATGTTTATTTAATAGCTTGGATAATCGTAGGTTTAGTTTACTCCTTTCCTAAATCAAAGAGCTAAATTCCTGAACAAATACGAATTTCTAGTTTCCCCAAGTTTTCTTCAGTCAAATGGCTTGATCTAGATGTTGATAAGGAGAACAAGACATGCTGCTCTAGTATTTTATATGGATGTCCAAAAAATGTTCGCAAATATATGTACAACTGTCTAAAAAGCGATTTCACGAGAAATCGGCATGAGTAAAAGGTTGTACGGTATGAAACAAACTAGAACTTATTTTATTCCTGCTAATGTGTGTAGCTGTTGAAAAGCCACTCTATTAACAGCACCAGTCATTGGTGAAGATGAGTTATGTACATCCCAATGGGCACACATGCATATTTCGTGAATAAGCTAGTCGAAAAAGGTGCATAAAACCTTCATAAAAATATTTACCATCAAAGATGTACAAATTAGGTACCTGAACAGCACCAGTTAATATTGGGAAATAATGAGTGGAAGGGCAGATAAATGTTATGTATCTAAACCGTGCCTGGTCAACGGGCTTCGTACGCTGGCAGTTGACAGTGTTGGGTTAGCTAGAAACTTGCAATAAACGGTACATAAACCGTGAATATTATGCTGTATATTACGTACTTATGCTGTGAGTATTCGGTACATAAACTGTGAATATTTCGCACCTAAAAATATTCACCATTCATAATCCGTGCGTGCTGCAAATGAACGCATTGCAGTGTTTACAATCACCCTTATTTTAATTATTCTAGTAGTTTAACTTCTAAAAGTCGTACTTTTAATGCAAAATCAGCTTCACCAATGTAAAATCTAATTAAAATTAATTACGGGGGAACGTTAGAACCAAGTTTTGCGAGTTGGTCATGCGATCAAAACTGGCAGCCATGTTAAAGCGGCACTCTCTGGAAATAGGGTACAGTGCAGCATCGTCATGCTCAAGACATGGTACGGATCGGCTAAGTATTAATGAATGACTGATTATTAACAATGATTTGATTTTATATAGTGTTAAGTTTTAAAATTAGGATAGAGTTTCTTTTAGATATCATAACAGTAAAATGTTTACAATTACTGTAACGCGTCAAACATGCCTTTCAGAATTCCCGCCAATTTGTGTCAATGAAATCGTTGCATATTCCATACATAATATGTACATATTATGCACTTTATTCATGCCCTCCATAAGGAAGCTTACTATTTGAAGGTGCATAATATGTACATATTATCACTGAATATCTGGTAAATAAAAAGTGGGCATTTATGTAGGAAATTCGGCAGGAAGGCCCTTTCCTGGACCGATACATTTTATGCACCTTATATTCACGATTGTGCCCATTGGGATATATCAAGACGCATGAATTAGAGATACATAGGTTGAATGTTAAGAAAATATGTGTTGTAAAGTCTACGCCAGGGCCAAAGGTAAACAAACTAGAACTTATTTTATTCCTGCTAATGTGTGTAGCTGTTGAAAAGCCACTCTATTAACAGCACCAGTCATTGGTGAAGATGAGTTATGTACATATATCAAGACGCATGAATTAGAGATACATAGGTTGAATGTTAAGAAAATATGTGTTGTAAAGTCTACGCCAGGGCCAAAGGATATCTTTGCATATAAAACCGTAAGGTTTAGCATTGGGAAACGTAGATTCCCCCTGGCGCTCTCCCCTTTTGGTTTTTTAAATTTTTGAAATATGCCATACGATATGCAATTTTTCGTAGTAGTACGATATGCAATCAACAAAGAGATTTTGAGATAAGCTCCTCCGATAACCATAATTTTCAAAAAACCCTTTCGTATTAATAAACCGCTCAAGCACGATTACCATAAGTAGCGAAAGAGTTAAAGATGAAAACGCTTATAAGCACGCGTTAAACCATTACAAGGCGTTAAGGCATACAACAGTTAACGCGTTAAGGCATACAGTAGTTAACGCGTTAAGGCATACAGTAGTTAACGCGTTAAGGCATACAGTAGTTAACGCGTTAAGACATACAGCAGTTAACGTGTTAAGGCATACAGTAGTTAACGCGTTAAGGCATACAGCAGTTAAGCCATCAAGCAAAAAAAACTGACTAAAGCAGACGAAAATTATTTAATGAGAATCTTAATCTTAATTGACCATTTACTCGTCAAGATAACAAATTTAAGGAAAGGACCAGTAAGCAAAAATGACCAGCTTAAAAAGCTCTATCGAAAACACGAATAAGCAATTTTCGTCATTTAAAGTTAATTAAAGTTAATTGGCCATTAACTCGTCAACAGTTAAACGTATGGACCTGAAATTGACACCACTTTGTGCCCGAGATCTATGTAGTTTGTGTGCAAAAAATCAGCAAGATCCCATAAAGCGTTCACGAGATATCGTCTCCACGGACAGACAGACCACCACGACTATTTTATAAAAGTAGCTTTCGCTACTTAATAAAAACGTACACAGTTCAATACTGAGTAATCTTGCTGGGTTAAATACATCGGCACTTTGACGAGGTGGTGTAAAGCTCGCTCTCAACACACTTTGTCGCAGTGTTACTATCTTTTTTCTAGCTATATATTCCTGCGGCCGCCGAAATCAACTATAGCGTACCGCAGTAGCAGTCTGTCCTGCATTGTGACTCTGGCGGTCTGAACACTTTGCCTACGTCGTTCAAAACCGCTAGAAAAAGATTACTCTTTTTTTATGTTAGATCCAGCAACATGGGCATTGGGCAATATGCTGTATAGCACGCCTATCATATGGTTTTTTTACTGCTTGGACAACGACCGATGCAGGCCATAGCGTACCTATGTATTCCGGTGGCTGGATCTAGCATGAAAAAACAAAGAGTACGTTCGAATCCTGCTGAGCGCAGTAAGCTTTTGCAACATACAGTGCAGACACGAATTAACTGCTCTTTTATGGAAAGAAACTAAAATGAAATTGAGATGATGATTATATTGATGATCAAGCAATTATTGAGATCGCTGGCTGCGTCTGTCTGTCCCTCTGTGGGTGCTCTCCAGGTCGTACCGTACCGTTTGACCGATTTCAACCAAGTTTGGCAAGTCGATCCCTTGGCCCATAAGGAAGATCCCTATTGTGTGCCTTTTGGCAAACAGTGTTCGTGTCGAGAAGGGTGGTTTCTCTAGTATGTGACGGGCGAATTCACTGGTAAGAGTATAACTAGTAAAACCACATTAGTTACCTAAGCAGTGAAACATTTTGTGTTTCACATTACGAGACTAATCAGCAGAAGCATCAGTGTGTGCAGACCTAAGCAGTATAATGCTTTTACGCCATCACAGCGACCATGAGTCTTTTGAAAACTGCGATATTCTAGGTATTTAGGATATAGCGTCACATGTAGTAGATAGAAAAAAATTGCTTAAACATAGGTAACGTGTCGGCAATACAAAATACTACAATCAATTTTCTGCGATATGCATTCACAAGCATTAAAACGATCTAGATTATTTTTTTCTGGTGCAAATGCAAAATGTTGTTTGTCAAAAGAAACCAATGTACTTAATGGTCCTCCAAAAAGTATGCCTATTTTGCTATTCAAGCTATTAATATAATTGACACGTTCAATTTTATCCTAAATATTACATCGTCAAGTGTACCTCGTGTAACCAGTAGCAACTTCAAAAAACAAGTTTACTATAAAAAATTGTCATGCAATATTCAATACTTTTTTACAGGACTAAATGTTTTATATCATATCTTGAACTATCAACTAATACTTTGTAGAGGTTGTCAACAAAGTCCGATTTTTGAGGAAACACATACTATGTAAGCATTTACGTTCTCCGACAACTCTAGACTACCAAAACTATCCTTGTAGAACTAGGATTTTGTACTACCCGATCCAGAGCACCGTCCTAGAGCCTATACAGTCCGAACTGAAATCGAGTATGTAATTCGAGACAAACATAATTTTGCACAAGCCACAGCTCAGTCAACAATGCCCACACCATAGTCCTCCGAGATAGCCTATAGCGTACCAACACTCACTCAGGCTTAATGATCAATACCTCACAAAGCGTAACCGCCGTAAGGTGCTGCCGAATATATCATCACTCAATCGAAAAAATCAAAATAACATTCAAAAGTTTCTGCTTGTGGTTAAAAAGCCCCACAAACAAAATCATTCTAAGTTTCAGCCAGAGAATATAAGGAAAAAGAACGACAGAGAAAATTTGTTGTATGAATATGAATATATGTATTCCTACAAAAAAAAAAGAATATGAGGGACTTTGTAGGCAATCTGAAAACCTCGGGTCATTGTAATTTAATACTTTTTACATCACTTAATACAAAGCGTAACCGCCGTAAGGTGCTGCCGAATATATCATCACTCAATCGAAAAAATCAAAATAACATTCAAAAGTTTCTGCTTGTGGTTAAAAAGCCCCACAAACAAAATCATTCTAAATTTCAGCCAGAGAATATAAGCAAAAAGAACGACAGAGAAAATTTGTTGTATGAATATGAATATGTGTATTCCTACAAAAAAAAGAATATGAGGGACTTTGTAGGCAATCTGAAAACCTCGGGTCATTGTAATTTAATACTTTTTACATCACTTAAAGGTAGGGAAGTTTACATTTCTACCTCCATCATCGCATAATATTTGTTCCTCCGTAGAAGTCCGACTGAGACGAAATGTATGATAATAGCTTGCCTCCGTCGAAAATGTATATTTTTTATTTGGCCGATGTTGTTGCCTTTGCGGCAGCTATTTTGTAGGCAGTATTTATTTCTCACTGTTACACTCGGAGCCGGTTTGTATAAAAAGAAAGTCCAAGAAGATTGGCCTCCTATTGGTATTAATAATAATAATAGTGTTTCATCTAAACCGACCAGAGCCGAGTGCACACTGTGAACATAAAACAGTCAAAAAAGCTCCAAAATTATTAATAATATGTAATAGCAAAACTATTAATGATTGAGCTTTTTCTTCGGCTAAGTCGATTACTGTCGGCGTGTATCAATGTACAATCACGAAACATAATGTGTCCGTCCGTGATACAATTGAAAACAATTTTTACAAATTTATTGGTTTACCAAGCAAATGAAATTATTTATTTTGATATTAAACTTCGTGTATTAAAGTTATACGACTTGGCTCTATATTCATACTGTAAAAATAAAAACCATTTTAGTAATAAGATGCTCCATTTGCTGTCTTTGAGATTGACGAGGGAAGAGATCTCAGAACCTTTGCTGGTGCCGACTATGAATATATTTCACTTGTGCACTCGCTACTTCGTGTCATGTCACGTACATTTTGTATTGTGAAAGTATCATCAGCATATTAGAACAAAGCTGCTACTTTAACCGTCATAACTACCGCCTCATTTTTTTTTTTGGACTGAAGAAGTTCGCTAACCAAACCCGTGGAAATCGCGTAACTAGTATGTAACTCCTAAATGCTTAGATTTTGACCATTCGACTAATGACAATTTGTTTTCTGGATTGTATTTCCAATATTTTTTTTTTACCACGATGACTACAAGGTTTGCACGATACTTCCGAAAACCGGAAGGAATTGTCCACTTGTTCCAGTGATCCCTTCTATATGAGTACTTCACTAAATCGAAAACAGTGAACATGTATCAGCATAATAAGAAATGTATAATATATCTGGAATTTACAAGATTGGGTCAGTGAATAGTTTTGAAAAGCATCGGTCAAAGTATTCCAAGAGTACCGAGTGCCATAAACAAGCAACACGCTGACGAAAAACTCGACGCTACACCTTACTCTGTATAAGATTGCATGCCATCAACTCAATAAATTCTCGATGACAACGTTTGTGGCTTCATCACATGCGACAATGGTCGTTTTATTTAATAAAATTTCGTAAATAGTAAATGTCACGATGGCATGTTTATAGAAACGTCAAATTGAGGACAACTCAGATGATAGGAAACAGGAGCGGTATTTCTATTTAAGTGTCTTTGAGGGGTACATGCGCTCATGTTTTAAGTGATCTGCGATAAGCGATTATTCACAGGAACACAGCGACCGCTGCTGTTACACGATAACTAATAATAATTTTACTTAAGAATTTCCAATCAATTGAAACCGTGTGCTGGTTAACATCCAGATAATTTACAATGATAACAGCTCTCAATTTACTTTTTATGAAACATTACTTAAACGTCGTAGGTTTTACTGCGCGTGATGATAGTGAATAAAAGTGGCATGGATTCGCAGCTGAAGACATTTCTACAAGCGCTTGGGTGTTTTATATCTTAATATTTACATGGACAGCTTCAGCTTCTGCTCATCTACTTGTTGAACTTTGACTAGATTATGTTTTCGGCCAACGCTGATGGCTGTGTGATGACATGTTTGTTGTGTCATATACAAGAAAAAAAAATCCAAAAATGCTTTTCCAGGTTTGTGCACTAAAATAAAAGGACAGATTTATCCTCGTGATGAAATAAGGTTTTCAGTACCAAGCCCGAAAAATGCGGGCCAAGGCATTACATCGTTCAAAATTACTCTCACTAGGATATCATCATCATTTTACTGACAGAGAAAACCATCGGGAGGAGTGTTAGTCGGCAAAATTGTAAATTGTCATTAATTTTTTACGTCATAATGATGATATTGAAACATCCGCGTTATCAACTTGTCGCATCTCTCCGTAGATCCAAGAGGAGTCAATCCTTGTGTTATGAAGAAGGTAACCATTTAAAGGTTCAGTGTGAAAGGTTATCAGGAGACGTTTTTCACAAACCTATCTCTCAATACTTATTTCTTCGTTTTACTGTCAACGTTTATTGCTCCACTCACTGAGCTGACTGTCATCGATTTTTTTTTCATAAGCGATTTACATAATACCATAAAGCTTGACGAGTAATCAATACTCTGGTTTTGTTGCTTCGTATATATATTTTTTCCTAAAACTGTTTTGATTTTTATTTGTTTGCACACAGATGTCGATACATTTTACGTACCAAGTAAACTGGAATTTTACCACTAACTTTGATAGCGTACGCTTTACGGCTTTATTTTGTCAGGTTTAACCTCTTGAACAAACAGCTTTGAAAAACGATACAATCTACATACGTACTGCTGATTTAATGACTCATCACAAATTCTCTGTAGTTTCTTGAGATTTTTGATAACTTTGAGAGTCGGCATTTTTTTCCTGCCAACCCAAAAAAAAGTTGACTAGATTTTATTTGTTGGAAGATTACTGCGATGTGCTCAGTCGCATCCATTCTTTAATAAACTGATCATTTGACTTTTTGCCATTTGTACCACACTACAATTATCTTGATTAACAACATTGCTCTGTCACACAAATTCCATTCACCACATTTTGCAAATATCCCATTTTAGTTTCAGAAAAGATTACCTGTATCTGTTAAGATCACAGATTTTATAGAGGAAATAATCATAGCAAGCAGGTACTAAAATCTCTAGTCCAAATGAAACTTAACTTTTTTTTACGTGTAAAACAATTTGCGGTTTCCTCATGTGAGGTTAACTACTTCATGCAATTAATTAAAAAGAGAGGAAACGTTTTTTCGCAGAATTCATCCACATTCCATACCAACTTTTCTGGGCGTATCTTCTCGTAGATTGTATACGTTTCAATTCAGAATTAGTTTACTCAGTATATCCATTGAGATTATATACTAGTCCATGTATTCTGCCCGAGCGTAATTGTAGAATACTCAAATAATATTTTTTATTACGAATGTAGATAAACTTTTACTTTTTGAACGTGACTTATCGGGTTCTTTTTTACGATCTGTGAAAGCAGTAATAGCTCAAGATTTCTCTTTTTCGAGCAACAACAGCCACTGACTGACATCATACGTGCGCATTTACAGCCAACTTCGTTTCGTATAATTTTTGAAGCAGCGCAACAGGAAACAGTATGGAATAATATAAAAAAGATATGTATTGAGTTCACTATGTCATTAAACGCTGTTTACCTACCAGTACCGACTGGAGTTATAATAGAAACGTAATTTCTGACCACTCCTATGCTTAGGTGCATATCTTGAATCATCAGATACATGCTAATTTGTTACGTCTAGAAAATCGCTCCAATTTGATGAATTTTTCTTTACGAATGTGGCCACGATCTTCCGAAAAAGAAAACCCATAAAGAAATTCACTGTCGGTCGCATCACATAAAAGTTAAGCTTCAGAAAGATAAAGGATAGCCTTATCATTTTGACCAAAACCGCATTCATTATTTTTATCGCTATCTACTTACGAATAACGGTCTATCTTTTCATCAGCAAAATAATAATATACGTGCATCTGAATCGAGGCGAGTTTCTACAAAAACAATCCTTGCAGTCCAGCTTTTAAAAAACTAGAATACGAAAATCAAAACTATTGTCATAGGAACAAATTAATTCTAGTCGACGGACATAGATAATGACTGCATTGCAATGACCGAGCTATAACGACTATGGACCTTAGTTCAAAATGCTGCTTGTTTATTAGCTTAGCGTATTTATAACATGATGACTATGCAAATCATCTTTTGATCGCATGTAAGCAACACTCAATTTGAAATTAAACCTGATTATAGAGACTTTAGCCAAAATATAAATTGCATCATGTTGTAATTGCTATACTACAGAAAGAAACAAAATTTCAGTGTCATTAGTACTTGCGAAAAGCTCTTGTCGCATTTTAGATGACAAGAATATCTACACCATTCTTTTCTCTCTCCTTCTGAATCTTGATTGCATGTGAAAGATACTTCCTTTTTTCACTCTCAAAGAAATAAGACGTAACACACACAGGAATGATCGGTATAACACGTTACAGGAGTGATACCTCTAACACCACAATGTATGTATATTCCCCGTGTCGCCAACCCTATTGCTTGAAACTGTTTGAAAAGTGGATAATGCCAACAATACTTGTTGGATGCATGTGTGTACAAGAGTTTGGTTTTTTTGAATGCACTGTGCCATGTAGTGTGTGTGCCAAGTCCTCACTTCACCACCACACCACTCCTTGATAAACTCTACAAAGTATGAATATGAGATGGAAATGGAAAAGGAAACGTAAAAAGCAATAGGGAAAAAAATAATACATGAAGAGTAGCAGCTGTATCAGCAGCAGGCGTTTCTGGCCACACTCGTAAGCCAACAGTTGGACCAATAAATCTTGGACTTGGGTGTCAACCATCACGCCGAACAAGGAACGCTCTGCCACCCTCAGCCACACAAACTTTGCTGACTCCCTGCCCACATGAAAAAAAAAGTTAGTTTTTTATATGAGTTTCTTTGCAGTATAGCTTACGGCTTTAACCTTACCACTAGTGAGACACGGTTTCTCACTCTCTTGTATACATTCACACGTTAAGGCTCAACATTTAAATACGACCATGTACACATTGTACCCAAGCTCTCACAATAGGAAAAACGACATACATATTGGTTATACCATTATGTAACTTGATAACATACACAGGGAATTTACTTTGCTTTCCGTTTTTTTGGACTTAGCAGAGATGCTCTTATTATAATGCACAATGGTGCTCTTGAATTGTATGATATAATGTAGCATTGCTGTAAAACACTGTCGCGATCTTTCTCCCCAGAAGCATTACCGTTTAAAGAGTGGCCGAGGTAGGGAGGAAATAATATTTTGTCAAGGCTTTACCTAAATGTTATGTACATATCAGTGCAGCATGTAATAAAAGTATTATCATGCTTTATCCAGTCTACTTTGTGAGACCGAGAAACACGGGCTACTTATGTTTCTGAAAATAAAAACGAGGATTTCCTGACAAAGTTAAACTGATTCTATCTCAACCCATACAATACCTTAGTGGGGAGTTTAGATGCACAGTGTGGTATACCTACCTACATAATGCGTGTAAACGAGAAACCAAAAATGCTTTTCTGCAGCGAGAAATGTAACGATTGTTTCCTACCGATTCTATCTCGCCAAGATAGATGACTCTCAGAGTCGGTGTACAAGATTTTTAGCTAGTTGTTCAAACACGCGAAAATCTACGTGTGAAATTGTTTCGCGATGAACACGGTGAGAACCACATTATGAGTAAGGCTACTTAGTCAAACTGTCTCAAGTTATTCATGTGACGAAGTCATTTTCACACTGCCCTTGAGAAATCGCTACAAAAATGAAAACGAAGTGAAGGCTGCTTGTTTTGCATTCGCTACTTAGTCTCTATTGTACATATCGTTTAGCACAAAAGTAGATGCACAAATTTTGAATTTAAATGACGCTTCTGAAAGAGAAACCTTATTTAGTCTATTTTTTGCATTGGTCATTTGTTTTATTGGTTTGTCACGAAGGACTTAACAGTCTTTCCGAAACAAAATTAAAAATAATCTTCGTCAGTTACTGGGCATTGCGATTTGTATGAAAAACCTTAGGCCTCTAAAGGTTTCTCGAAGCCAGCTTGTAAAGTAAATCTGACTTAAAATCGAAATGATCCTTAAATGTTTGTGTTGTATTTTATTTATTTTATTTCAGTTAATTCAATGAAGTTATAAATTCTTAAAAACTATTTATTTAGAATTACTTTTATTTTTGTGGTACAAACATTACATTACATTACATTACACAACACAATTTCTGCATATTTTAATAAATCCGTCACCCCGAAAACATATAGTGAAAGTCCTGGCAGATAAGTTGATTCAAAATAATTTTGTTAATAAAACATGGAACATAAGTCTAGTAGTCCCGTTTCAATGCAGTTTTCATTCAAATCCCAGATGCGTAGTAATATAATTATGACTAGAAAACTTTACAAATTAGTAATCTGGTCGCTACTTGGAAGGATTTATATGAAGGAGTTATTGCATTAGACTGTAATGCCCTTCATATACATAGATGCTAGTTTAAAAGGTTTCAGTTTTTGCACGACTGACGTAATGCTTCCTTTTCCAATAAATATATTTTTATTTCACTGCTTTCGCATTTAAATGATGCAAGTCGTATTCTAGAGTGAGCATGAAAGTGTTTCTTTTCATACAACAACTCCAATTTAACAGCTTCCTCGTCGTCATTTTATTTAAAACACATTGCGCTAATTTCCTCTCTGCCATCCGCTCATGCTTTTTCTGGTGAATGTTTATGGATTTCGGTGACAAATACATCAGCTCATAAAAGTTAGCATAATGGTTATTCCCTTTCTTTAAGGAGCATTCATGCAAAGCCCTAGGAAGTGCGATAGGAAGAGAGACATAATAAGAAAAGGAAAAACGTCTTAAGAAATCCTTAAGATGACAATGCGGATCATGTGGAAGGAAGAAGGCAGGGATTCGTGGTTGGGTGTAGGGTGAAACCAATGGGCACTCGGTGTGCTCATTAACGCCCAACGGCGCTACCAAGGGCCAGAAAGGCGGCTGCTTTGCCACTTCTGTCAGTGCCCACAAACGCAGCCAGTTGCATCCCAAGCATTATGAATTGTACAAGACAAATATGCCCAAGTTAATGCAATAAACTTATGCACACATGCTCTACCGAAATAGTATTTTCTATTATTGTTCCGTTCACATTATCATCCTCTTGCATGCTTGCCAGTCACACATCTTATTGTCTTGGGCTCTGTGAGTTCTCAAGTGAAGAGTTGTACGCTTACATCCACAATAATATCACGATACTAAGTTAACATCTTCTCGATCTTACCAGTGTTTTTTTTGAAGAAGTGTGTCTGTATGCATTGTGTTTTGTCTTCTTACATGTCGCGCACGCTAGCTAAACGTTAAACAACCATATATCGCTTTCTTATTACCAGCTTGGTTGAAAAGAATCTTTTGTTAAGCATAAGTAAAAAATATTTTTTTAAAGAATAAGTCCAGATATGACATCTCTGATGTCATTGAGGCTCATGACATGTGTAGCATTTATAAGCAAAATTACTCGTCGAATATCGTTGCTGCAATATTTATTCATCCGCATTAGATCTTACGCTAGGACAATGGATGAAAACGAAATCACTTAACCTTTTTACGAATTTGGCTATGTACGCGTATAGTAAATACCCAGGCATTTTTTCGCGGACAAGCGTACTTTATTATTTGGTAGCCGGTTGTAATTTTGTGAATATTTGGCAGCATATGTACATAATATTCTTACATCCCGTTTGGTCGGTCAAGAGTAGATTGTATGTTAAAAGCATATCGTTTCAAGAATGAGTGTGTGCAACGAGAAGGTGTATGATTAAAAATCGAGCGTGTTGTTGTGGCGTAAACAACCATAAAACGTGCTGAACTTTATAAAGGAAATGTATAAGCGTAAATGTGTACGCTTGGGTGTATAAGGTACACTTTTTTTGAAGATGAATAAAATTTTCTCATTCATAAATGCATGAGCAAGGAAACAGTCTGCTGGATACTAGCATAACTAGAGACCGTGGATGATGATAGAGTTTTTTATGGTCGGGAAATAATACAGTCTTTTTATTTCGACAAACAATGGTATGAGACGGAAGGAGAGAAAAGGAAACACTCTCTGGGCTAAACTTTACCCTCTCGTTCACACTGTCTACTCTCACTCGACGCGCATTATTATTTGAACATAAGTGAAAGTAAAAGCGAGACCGAAAAAAGAGTGAAAAGACTGAAGGTACTCTACTCAGCTTAAAAACTTCAGACAGAAAATAAACAGAAAGGACGTTGTATAAAAAGCAAAAGTAACAGTGAGTAAAAAGCTGATGCTGAATAATAGTCCGAACTATCCACCATGCGTTTTTTCATCAACCGAGCAAAAAGTTTCTATAGTAGTAGTAATCATGCTTATGATATCACTGGCTTAGCAGCGTTAAATGCATGAGTCTACTCTGAAATATCTAATTTTCTTTAGAAAAGACAAAACCAAAGTAAAATGTATATACTCTATAAACGCTGAAAGGATTTTT
Source organism: Salina celebensis (assembly GCA_036561885.1). NCBI lineage: Eukaryota > Metazoa > Arthropoda > Collembola > Entomobryomorpha > Paronellidae > Salina > Salina celebensis. The sequence goes on along the minus strand of JAAXOA010000080.1, from coordinate 17,722 downwards.
TACGATGGTGGTTCGTAAACAAAAGGATAAAAGTAACAATGTAGTGTTCTGATGGAATAAGATGAAAAATCATGTTCGCAGTGACTCAACGTAAAACCTCTCCAACAACTTTCTCTCGTAAAAAAGTTGGCTTACCCATTTTGTTTGCACCCAACCAGATTCTTTGTTAGTTTTTGTTATTGTTATTACGAATAGTGAATTACTGATGTCACAAAGTCAAATAGGCAAGGGAAAGATGTGTGTTGTATCAGACACATTTTGGTGTGCCAGCATTACACCAAAGTCAGAAAGAGAAAATAAAGTTAGCAAAGCCAAAAAAAAGAATACGGCTATAGATATTGTAGAGCGTCACCGACCACTATCATCACCGCCGCCAAAAGCATTGTAAATAATAAAATGAAAGTGGCTGGCTAGGGCCTACCAAAACATTTTCATCCATCCATTCGATTGCCCGCTTTCTTCTTGAACGTAAAATGATAATATGATGATGCAGTTCCGCAGAGAGATATAAATTAGGATTGAATGTGATGCCAGCGAAAGGAATCCACTGAATGCAGAGTGAAAAGCTTAAAGACGGGAAAGAGAAAAATTCAGGAGTTTCTGGAATGCCGTAATACGACTGAACGCTTAGAACAACACATTGTTCCGGCCTGCAAAAAGAGCGGAGTGTGTTCTGAGGCTGCTGTTTATGATTTCGAAGAAAAAAGGTTTTTACTATGTAGCCAACGTGCTCATGTATGAGATCCGGGAGTGAGGAAAACTCACAAGATATACATTGTCGTGGAAAGGGCAAAGCTTGTAATAGCTGTTAGGTTGCTGGCAAGGTTCTCTCAATCCAGTAACTCTGTCTCAGTACTCACAGCTTAGTTTATTCCTATCGCCCTGCTCTTACCACGGTTCCTGCTACATCCACCACTAAGAGCTGTGAGAGATGACATTATATCATTATATAACCTGATACCTCTCGGATATGAAACGAGTGAAGAGAGATACTTTTCGTGTGAAACATAATATAATGTATGTGGCAGACAGCAACAGAAGAGAATACACAGCTGCTCCTGCAACGTCTTCTGAAGTGACTGGTCCAATCCCAGTCCTCGGTTTTCAAATATGCACACACATAAAAAACGAGAGAATGTAAAAGCTGTTGCTGCCTCGCCTCTCTCTCGCTTTTGCCTTGCCTGCGATCTGTCGCTCTCTTTCGCCCTCTTCTATGTGCTTTTTCACAACAATATTCTGGGTTTCTCCCTAACACTTTACCTAATAATGATACAACGACCGAAAAGTTAGTGCAATGCGAGAGAACGTGTCTCTCTCCGTGTATTTCCTGATGTGAGATTGTGTGAGCAGCTCTGGTGTGAGCTCCTCTCGTCTTCTTGCCACCAATACCACTGCTTCGCCAAATGCTCACTAGCTTCACTTTAGTTTTCCTCACACACATACAAAAAATTTTCTCATGACGATGATGATTCAGAATGTATGCCCCACCACACTACTAGTTTGCTGTGTGTGCAAGGTATCAGCGCGCATTGTGTGCACATACATACAGACAGACACTTTGAAACCCACCACCATCACCACCACCAACCACTATTGCTGCGACTACTGGCACTAGTTACTACAGACATAACACTCATGTTCACGGCTTCCAAATCTCCCATTCCTCACACTGACTTCAACCTGACACAGTGAAAAAATAAAACAAGCCAGAGAGAAAGAGTGAGAGATCGAGAGGTTTTGGGTTCGCCGCTTCTGTTTTGTTGTTGTGCCTCTTCCACACTGTATGGCACGACTCATCGTCTTTCGCTGCCAGCGACCAAAAGTAAATTGCCAAGACCTGGACTATAATAACCCATGCGCCACTTGTGAATGTGCATCGAACACTTTTCAGCTAAAATGCAATTTTGACAAAAGAAATTCAAATTCTCTCCATTACTTGTCACTGGACTACGAGGATAGTGTGTGCGAATACAAATTTTATATGAAACATGAAAGGATCTCAAGTTGACCGTGTTTAGAAAAAAAACATACAAAGGCCTTATTTTTGCATATGCAATTTTGCATAAGCCTACATTTACAACTAAGCTGACTAACTGGAACAATAGCATCACAAGGGACAAAGTTTACAGCAAATGCCGAAGTGCGAAGGATAAAAAACAGTTTTTTTTGTGAGAAAATTAACGTGTCACAAAATTTGCATGAGAAACCATGGAGGCCTTAAGGTTACTCCTTATCACACATACCAAGTGATCATGTATTGTCATTATGGCAACAATTGGAAATGCTTTTTCTCGTACAAAGCAATCAAAAGTTCAACGGCTTTTTTCGGTCAACATGCAGTGTAATTACAAGACCTTCAGTACATTCTCTGCTTATAGAAATGTGAAAAAACTGAAATGTAATATAACTCTAAACGACAACATGAAAACAATTCGTTTGTAACGAAAAACTGTCAGTGTGAAGAATGTGAAGAAAATTGACGTTTCTTATTGAAACTGATCTCAAATTATACAAATATTGATACAAAAGTAGATTTGTGCGATCAAGTTTTTTTCCCGGAACAAACATGTTTTCGTGAACTTCAATACATCAAACATCCAAACCCATTAGATTCGGAAATGCAATGACAGCTATAATCAACTGTACCAAACAAACATCATTAACACTTCAATGACTACTTAAAAGTAGAATTCATATTTACAACGGAAGATGCAATACAACTAATTTGATGAACAAATCAGCCGTGAAGTTCTAAATAGTTTTTTAAACTTCATACCAGTGATCATATTACATACATGTTGAGAAATAAAACAAAATCGTGTTAAAAGCCAAAGATACACTATAAGAGAAAATTTACTTGCAAATGACAGTTTTGAGGTTCTTCTCGTTCATCCGGTAATCTCCATATTAGACCCAAAAGTGTTTGAGTGATTTCTTTTAAAAAAAAGAAGATTTTAAAAAGTTTCAAGTGGACGGCAAATAAACAAACGAAAATCTGGTTCAAATCTAAAACTGTTATTATTTCGTTTTAATGAAAAAACAAGTAATTCGTTATCACTTCAACAGCTCAGTAAATGTTTTTCGTTCGTAGTTCCAAATGTCACATTTTGGATGCGACAAGAGAGAGAAGAGAAAAAACGATAAGCGAGAGAACAAAGGAATGCACGTACATACAGACGAGAGCAGTAGAGTCTGTGGACTGATAATTTTGAGGAAGAATATGCAAATTTACAACGTTTTCTCCTGATTATCAGTTTAGTATTTTTTTTTCTCTGTATGGATAAGGAAACAAAAGTCTCTACGGTTATTGTTGCTAGTAACAAGTTTTTATGCTGGAAGATTGCCATTGCCATTACCAACATAGCGTGTGTCTGCTATGCATTGATATGCGTCGGTGATTTTAATGAATGCATTGACAGCATTTTCATTTCATTTTAATATGAAAGAGACTTTCGAGAAAGAATCAGTCAGAAGAAAATCTTGAGAGAGTATTTCATCGGTCACAAATCGGTGAGGCAGTGACACTTACACATTGTCACCTCTGTTTTAATACTCAGTTTCAGTTGCGCAGAGGCAGTTGTTGTGACTAGTGGAAGAAATTATATTTGTTCAGTGTGAATATTTTTCTACAAATCTGCCACAGTAGTGACTGTTACTTAAACTTAACAGAATTAGAAAAATAAGCCAATAGTGTCGAAGTTTTTATTATTTATTTGGTTTAATTGTTAGAGAAAATACTCGTCGTAACAGTTGGATCTTTCTCACCGCCAAACTTGAGAGGTGGAAAGCATCGGCTCAATGCGTTTCGAACCTCCAGTATCACTTGTACCAGAAATGGCGTTTCCGCCATTCCTTTTACCCAGAGCTCCACCAGCAGGACCTGCGGATTTTAGTGTGTCCTCACTTCTAGGCCAAAACCCGTACCTACCTTTGGGAGCACCCGGGTACCCTTTGCTACCAAAATTGGGTCCTTACCCACCACCTCCTGCCCCTCCTGGAGGACCAAACGATGATCTCAGACCTCTCAGAAGTATTCCACCAGATGATGATGGTGTTGTAGATGACCCCAAAGTCACTCTTGAAGGTCGAGACTTGTGGGAAAAGTTTCACAAACTAGGGACTGAAATGGTGATAACAAAATTCTGGAAGGTAATAGACAAATATATTTTCATATTTTTGAATATTTTTTGAGGTTGATAAACATTTGATAGGAATAGAAGCGCTGGCGACGGTTTTCTGTTTTCCGCTTTTTCGTTTTTTTTTCGATTTGTATGCAAACGATTTAATCATGAGATTTTATCGTTTTGTTTCTAGACTTTTGGTGGAAACAAAAGTTAGACAGTGTAAAAATGGATGGAAGGATAGATAGATAGTGGCTAGGACTATGGAAAAAGACACGACTATTTCATCTCCAGACGAAATAATATTCAGAGATAAAATAAAATTCAGTTCGATACGTTAGGGTGAAGAAAAGAAACTTTTATTTTTTTTTGCGAAAAATGCGCATCAAAAGTATTTAAATTCTATGCCATGAAATATATGCAGAAGGTGAAGCACACAAAAATAACACGTACGAAAAAAACTTAATAATCTCTTTCCTAATTCCATTGCTATTAATATGTATGGATGGTGTATTTATTGTGAGATTGTGCGTGAATCCATCAAGTGTCTTCTCATCATCACTTGTAGTTGCTTTTCCCTGTTTCCTAAGCGAGAATATGTGTACAACGCAATGAAACACATTACCCCAACGCAGTCGGTTCCATAATGCAGATAGAGTCAGCTAGCGCTGTTTCAACCAAAAGGTGTTTGTTGTGCTGGCAATTCAGAAACGGCCAGACTGAGAGCTATAAGCTCATTAAATAAAGCATTATGATCCATTAAATGGCATATTTTCTCCTTTATCCGTGCGATAACTTTTCAGGTGTATGACATGTAGCTGTGTAATTTACGTAAAAAAATACAAGTCTTTTTATGAATACTGCGGGTTCAGTACCAGCCAGCTATACTAATACTATAAAGTCTAATAACGCAGAGCAAGTGACCCGGTCAGATAGAGACACTATATTTTCACTTTTAACCAAGCGTCTTGTTTAATGTTTGTTGTATTTTAAACTAGAAATATTAAGTATAATGAATATTATGGAAAGAACACACACACACACCTTTAGAATACATAAAATGGTATAAGGAGAGAGGGCTAAGAGTTTCAGAGAAGAAACTCACTAGTAGTCTCATTACTTTTTTCATCATCACTTATCTCCATCACTCTGTTCATTTACAAGCGATTTTGCCATATAATGTTCTTAGTCGTAATCATCATCGTTCTGGTCATTATTATCATCGCACGTAATATACATAGTCCATAACCATTATCATCAGTATGCATAATCATCATCCAAACTAACAAAAGCTGTTTTTCTTCATCAATCATCTATATATACCCTCAATGCATATGCACATGAATAAATAGACAGAAACAGCCACGCACAACCGGCTAAAACTTCAAAGAAGTCATTTTAGGTTTGTTTCTCCAATCAATGCATGAAGTGTCTTGGAGTTATTGAATTTAAAAAGATATTTTTAAATTGTCGATTTACACCAGCCAACGTTCCTCGAGTAAAACTGCATGACATATAAATTCTGTGTGCCTAAATACATATAGATGCGTTAAGGCCGATGTGTTAAGCTCAAAAATGTGTGTACGTAAATTGCAGATTCCATTCTAATTCTGCAGTTTTTGCACGACAAACACTTTCATTACAAGCTAACAGAAAATTCGCAACCAATAAACTTGCAGTTTGTAGTTGTCATACCCGTATCGTTATTGGGGTAACTTAAAATCTCCATCGAAGACGTGTGTCAAATTGATTACATTTAAAATAGTTGTGTAATAAATATTGCCAGGATGCGTATTAGTGCGTCAGGGAAGCAGGATAGTTAATATTTTGATAGAATATTGCTATAAAATGTAAAACCTTTTTTGCGTCATTCATAATTCACTCTGGTTCCTTATTACCTTTTTTAATTTGGAAAAAGCTTTTCCCTCTTCAACCTCTTGTTCTTTTTTCTCACCATACTTTTTTTCGTTTTTGTTTCTTCAACCTGCCTGTGTGCATGCTTAAGAATATGGAATAAGTAAAGCTGCAAAAAAACAAACATAATATAATGTTACAACTCACGTGTGTATAGTTAGCTATTAGAATGTGTACATTTACATAGGATGAAGAAAGAGGCAGAGAGAATCGCATTTTTTCAGTTGTGTGTTATGCAATTATTGAATGCAGTTGAGGAAAAAAAACTCCATGTTGTTAGTAAAGTGACTAGTTAGAGGTTTCAAGTGAATATAAGTATCAACAAGAACTGCTTGTGTTTGTAATAATAAATTACTTTCAGAAGATGATTATGACTACCTTGAGGCAGGTGAGCAAAACTAGTGAGAGAGACGAGAGAATGCGTACATTTTTTTCCTTCAACGTAAAGTTTATTTGTTCGTGTTAAAAAATTTAGTGTATGTGGCGGCAGTGTGATGGTGGTACGATCAGTACTACCGCCGAGTGTATTCTAATAGGAAGCATAAAAAGGTGGAAGACGAGAAACATCGCACGGTGAAGAGATGAAGGAATGATGATGACGATGACGATAATGGTAGGCTCTTCAAAACTACTATTAAGCTCATAGACAGCAGCGTTGTTGTTCTTCAACTATCTAAGTACGACGACAGAGTCATAAAGTGTAATACTAGCAACTGATAAAGCCTTTTACGCTGTAATAATACTATATGTTTGTTTTACCATCATTACTACTAAATGAACATAAATTTACAAGGAGTTTTGCTGCTTGCGATGGCTGCTTAGAACATTCCTGTCATTTCACAGTTCCATCATTATTGATAGCGAGAATAGGAAGATGAAACATTTTGTTTTAACGCTACTCCACTGTAGGCAACCGTTTTTATATGTATGATGTAGAATAAGTAATGAGAGAGTAATTATAATTTCTTTTTAAGTGGGCGATTTACTTTGTCGCGAAAACGACGAAAATAATAATTTTAGAATAGTTTGTGTCCGAGTTGGCGGGGGAAATTAGAGAAACAATTTTTGACTTTGCAATATTAATGAGGATACTAAAAGTGAGTGAAAATTCATCCGCGTCACACCATACACAATAAATAATTTTGATATGGAGTAAATTGCCATTGATTGTTTTCACGACAATATAGCGACGATATTGGGCATCAAATCACCACTAATATGACAGCTTGCTTGGTACTCAATTGGTAGCTATCCGTACAAATGAATGAGATACATACTGCGCTGAAACAATCACTGGTGTCGGGTAATACTCCATGTAGGTTTGAAACTGAAAGGAGACTATTACCGACAGAATCCAAACAGTTGGAGGGGCATGGTGCTTCTGGTTTGTACGTAATGGATTACAACTATTGCAAAGCAAATGGATCTTGGAGTATTTCTAAAACGCACTTTAGCTTGTATTTCGTTAAAAGTTTTTTTTTTCATAGTCATAGTCTTGTTTTGACAATAATTGTCTAACTATTTTTTCAAACATCATGAAATAATTTAGATTAGTCTCAATTTAGGTCAAGTTTAAATTAATAATATGCAATAAACTTCACTTCACTTAACAACACTTATACAATACTGGAATAGAATGCATATGCTTTACGTCTTTAATGCACATCATGAAAATACTCACTGTTTCAGTTACAGCTTTTCTAAAAACTATTTTGCAAGATCATCCTTTAAGAATTTATTATTTTACCTTATCCTCAGGGCTTCATGAAAGTCGTATGGAGTATGGAACTCAAACGACTGTGGAGTCACCCATAGTTTTTTGTTCATGCTTGTGAATAAACAAAATAAAAAGTAAAAAAAAAAAAACACGATAGTATTTTGTAGCACGCTCATTGTTCTTAGCAAACAGTTTGTTTATATAACAGATGCGAAGATGTACGCAAATGGACATATTGGATGTCTTGTTAGTCGCATATTAATGCTCACTAGTTGACAATGCAATGTGGGTAGTTAATGATAAAACATGGCTCCTCTCTCTGATCGTGTTCCGCATCTCTTCTACATAATATTGCACTGACTGAAGGAATACTAAAAAACTCATTCTGAAAAATTGTGTTATAATAATTCTCGCATGTTTGTATAGTAAGCAGTACTGCTATGTAACAAGTTCATGGTTCGCATTCGCTTGTGAAGTCGGTGGTGTTAGTTGGCAGCTCGATGAGCTTTCATATTATGTGATGGTAGTTGTACATTTTATTATTCCTCCTTCTGAGCTGAATTGTCGTCGTGATGAATAAAATACTAACCTTTCCTGACTATCCATGTTCCCATCTCCTCACACTGTGCTGTCGTACATATTTAGACCGACGAATGATCATGATTGTTTTCTTCTTCTTGAGCGACTCGGCTCACGCGGATTAAGTATAAAAAGAAATAAAAACTGAGAAGAAATCGTTTCTCTCGATTTTTATGCACACTCAACGCAAAAAAATTTGAATCCATGCTCCTTGCTGCTCTTCACAACATGCTATATTCCCTTACCAAGACTGTAAATGTCCTCTCCATTCTTCTCCCATTTTGTTAAACTGGTATTAGTATTATGTTTGAGCTATATATGGAAAGGAGGAGAGAGGCGATGAGACCGGATTTGGCCAGCCGGACGCTTTAATAACACCCTTTTTAGTGAATTTATTGGCTACCATAGTTAAGCTCCTAGATGCGTTAATTTGATCACATGGGTTGATTACACGAGCATTTTTTTTATAAGCTTCGGTTTGTTCCTGCTCAAGGTATGTTGTCGCAGCATGAATGTGAGCATTAAATGGGTTTCGCCAAAATAGACTCTTTCTCAAGTTCATGGGCATGGACTATGTGAAACCATTATGCAAGCCTTTTTAGTATTGCAACTCATACGTTATGAAGTGAAAATTATATCTAACAGAAAAGTTTTACTATGAAAGAACTGTGTATATGGAACAGTGTAGACTCCTCTGACGTTGCATCTGAGAATGTTTAAAATTTAAAACAACTTTGGACAATCTTCTATAGCATTTTGGATAAAAATACGAACCTATTGTATTCATCTACTTATTTAGTAGAAAAACCCTCTTCACTAATAATAGTCCTGTGTAAAACAGTCTAAACAAAGGTACAGTCACGTCAAGCACTCTAATGGATTTTAATTGAGTGTGAAAATAGAGCTGAAATTTTGCCAAGAAAGGAGCATTCTACTGAACTGATATGTCGGTCGGTCACCCATAAAAAATTCACTTATGATAAAAGTAAAGATTGTGTGATTAACTTAGTAAAAATATCCTACAATTTGGAATCCGTCGTACAGATCTCACTTTCGAAGGCAGTAGAGCTGAATCTTGCATTTAACTGTGGAAAAATAATAGTAAAAAAATAGTGATAATACCAGAATGCCACTTAAGGACTGAAGAACTATACATTCGCTATGGATAGTATTGTCCCAAAAGACTGAATGCTGAAAAAAAATCACGAGAGAGGTACAAAATGGTTGAAATGAAATAAAAGCAACCGGCCGAGGGTTTTTTTTTATTCTTGATTCTTACCACTAAACATCCTAGCATTTATTGTGCTTAATTTGTATACTCGACTTTATTGTGTCTGCGTTTCAAATGACAGGGAAATAAGGGAGAGATGATGCTATTGACGATAATCAAGTTTCTTCAACTCCCTGTGGTTTTTCAATGTGCTCGTCAGTTTCATTTTGCATTGTCTACGTTGTTCGGTTGGGTTGCAAGTGAACGAATACCATCAAAAGTTGTTGAATATGGTTTATGGGATGTAAGAAGATATATGCACATGTTCTCATTTTTGTCGGTAAAGTTTAGTTGAATAAAAAAATCCACTGAGGAGCGGTTAAAAATCATCGTTCTCATCATCATAGTAAAGCATGTCATTCTGAATGGTATGCCAAAATAAGAATGCAGGTTGAAGATGTATAAGTACGATATGGAGGTGATCTGTCAATTGCATACAAAACAGGGACGGTACAACAGTGATGATTTTTTTTAGTTCAATGAAATTTGTTATTTCAGGAGTAGGTTGATGCTGATCAGAAAATCCAGTATGGTACGTAAAGTGATGGTGTAGAAAGTAGAGATGAGGGATTTTGATCCAGATACGTAAACTGGATGTCTGTTGTTTCGTATCAACTTCATTGGCAATACTTAAAACCACAACAACTGCATCATCAATACCATTTTTCAGATGATTTCAACTGATAAAGCTCATAATATAGCTTTAAGCCCCTGTTCAACGGTGGGATTGTTGGGTGAGATCAAAAGCAGAAAATCCGAACTAAAATGGGGGAGTGATCTATTCTTTATAGCACAATAGCTTTTGGTTTTTAGTTGCTGTATAGTCAGATGGAGAGAGAAAAACGGGAGCAGCAGAAAATGGTTATTACTATTCTCGAATTCTCAGTTAATACGTTGTGCGCACTTTGTTTTTGTGTTTAGATGGAATTATGGATACAGAAAATCTTCGAGCGGTGGTGGCGTCGAACCCGGTGGTTGTAGGGAAAGCAGTGGAAAAACACAATTATTGTGGATGCTGCTGCTGCAATAGTCATTTCGTTGTATGAATGTATTAAGCGTTTCACTGTTACATCGGTTGTAGAGGACTACAAGATATTTCGTGTATGATTTCGATGGACGCATGTCTCTTTTATTCCACTTGGAAAGGTTACATGCATTTACTTAAACGCTTGGTTCCTACGTTTGTTTGTTTTAGAGTACAGGGCGAAAGACTTCTATTATATATTTGTATCAGAGTAACATTGATAAGGCACAGCTTTAGCGGTGAGAATTAGTGGGGACGTGCGCTTGGTTGATTGTCAATGGCAAGAGATTAATTTAGTGTAAGTTGGCAAAGTGTTTGGGATCTTGTGTGGATGATGTGATGACGACACGAATCGGGCAACTGGGACAGAGAATGACACGCGTACGAAGGATATTTTATATCGTGTTACATTTTTAAAACAATTTCAAGGTGTACACAATACTCACATGCTGTTTGACTTGATACAATTAGGGTTAGAGGATTGATCTGAAAGTTTATGTAAATAAATATTGTATATTCTAGAAGACTGTTTCGTAAAGTTTACATGCGTACGGGTTTCCTTCAAGAACTGTCCAAATAAATCTTTCTTCCATTTTTTATCCTCGTATAAATGAAGCATTTCTTTGTATGCGATTATTACGCAAGTTAAGGAAGTAGATATTCAACGTAAAGCCAGTTACTTTTGCCGAGGCCGCAGCTCTGGAATGAAACTCATTATGCGTAGGAAATTCAGGGAGTCAAGCAGGCTGCATCCATTACATTAAATTTTATTGTATGCAGTCTAGTTTAGCATGTTGAAACAAGTTAAGACATCAACGGCAAAATATGTATAACCAAAAAACATTTTATATGTTTCCATGATAGCGCCTAGTTTGTTGTGCATGTATCAAATGGAGATGATAGAATAAAGGGAAACATCAACCAAAAAACGTACTTATCTTTTCAGTTTGATGAGAGCCTTTTTATGGTGAGATAGTGTAGGAAAAATGGTGAGAGAAGAGAAGTGAGGGCAATACACACACATTGAGTGAGAGGGATAGACGACGAAGAAAAAAAAACAAGAAGTGAGTTGTACGATTCATCTGAGTCATAGTCATCATGATGAGAGCAAGCGTGGACTCGACTCGCTCTTCTTCACATCTCATCTCATTGATTCCATTCTCCCTTGGTGCTAGCTCTACTTTTTAAAAAATACTACTCGTAATGCTCCTGCTTTCTTTTTGGCTCTCTCACTCTCGCCAAAATACGATGTGCGGTTCTAGAGCAGATCCATTGAGCGGAAGTGCTATCTTTTCTCCCTTTCTTTCTCTCTCACATTCACTTTCTCGCTATTTTCCCCTTTCCTTCATCCCATTATATTTTATATATGATGATGCTTATATTATATTATACACACTACATATCCGAAAAAGGAGATGGTGCGGTGGCTTTTTTCTCGCTGCCACTCTTCAGAAAAACATGTCTCACTCTTAACGCTATATACTTCCAGTGCTTTTTTTTTGTATATGTTCCACACTCAAACCATTTCGTATTATGAACACTAACTCGCCACAAACACATCTGAGAGAGAAGAAGTAGGAGAAAAGGAGAGGGAATAAGAGCGAGAAGATGTGTACATAAAAGGCGCTGAAACTGGCAGCAGCTCGTGTGTAGAGAAGTTAGATGTTTTTTCACTGTGTACCATTAACCATCTTTCTCTCTGCGTTTAGAATAAACTCGAGGAGACAGTGAAACTACTAACATGAGTGCCTGTTTGACTGTGATATATATCCCTTTTGCTATTTTTCTCCCTTCTTACTTTTGAATTTTGTATGTGAAGCTTTGAGTGGGAATCAGAGTTGTTAAAATTATAGTTCCCGTAAGAACATACTTGTTTTTTTTATACTTTTTGCTACTTATTTCCTAAACTCCAACAAAAAAAAAATCATCCAGTTTGAGGCAAGTGGGAAAGGGAGTGAATGGAGACTCATTTACGACTAAAACTATAAGTACATATATGTAAGAGAATTTTAGTAGTGATATTTCTTAGATATTGTCAAATTGTAGTAGAATGATTTCCCCCTTTAGGTGCCTACGTGAAATTGGACTTTATGACTTGTCTCTATCTTTTTTTCTCTTGTTAAATTGCATGAACTGGTCGTGATATATGCGGCATATGAGCTTCCAAATTATATGCAATTTATAAGTAAACTCACAGAGAAAAAAAAAGTAATGTAATGACAAGAGGACTTTGCAGTGAACGACCTACGAGGTTTATACGCGACAGGCTGTTCAAGGAGATGTTTGTGAATTTGAATATTTCCACATGCAAGTTTTTCCACATATTGAATGAATTTCTCGAGGACCTAACTTCTTTACTGACGATGTCGCCGCACAGCCTATAAAGTGATAACAAAATAATGTCTATAGTAAAACTGTCGCACTAACTTTATACTGTAAAAGTACAGTGCATATCTACGTGTCAGTTAAGTTGTGCTGAGTAGCATTTTCTCTTGATCTATCCTACTGTCTGCGGGGGGAAAACTGCTGTCTCTCAGTTTCTCTCTATATGGCTGGAAGGAATCAAGAGAGAAAAATAAGGAGAAAAGTTATACTAAAAGAAATATCAGGAGATGAAGACGAATAGAAGGTTTCCCCCGCAGAATGGATGTGTAGAACAATTTATTCTCGGCCTTACCATGTCTTCTTATTTTTCCACTCATATCTTTCTTCCGAATCGTTTGCGCCCTTTTCCTTATTCTGTTTCATGTGCTCCCTCTGACATCGCTCCACACTAGCCGTATTTATTCTTTGCCACTTTACAGTGACGTAAATATGTATGTGTTTTCTTTCAGCTATCTTTNGTTTCATGTGCTCCCTCTGACATCGCTCCACACTAGCCGTATTTATTCTTTGCCACTTTACAGTGACGTAAATATGTATGTGTTTTCTTTCAGCTATCTTTACAAAGTGCACTTTCCCTTGCGTAAGATATGCTTGTCTCTCAGATAATAATAGAAAAAATACACTACTCTAGTATTATATAAGTTTATGTCGCATATTTGAATGCTGCAATAAGACTCAGCATACCTTATATTTAGGTATCTCATTGCCTTTATCATATTCACAGAGTACCGACATGGAACTTTACGAAAAGTATAGAAACAAGGAAAGGAAACGGGTGTAAGAAACAAGCTAAGATTCACGGTTTGTTATTTATTACCATGCTCATAAGTTTCCCAGCAGAAAAGACTAAATGTGATCAAATCGAAAAAACTGCAACTTTCTTCCCCCTCCATTTATGCTACTTTTTCAGATCATACCATTTTGTACTTTCTCATATTATTTTCTCTCCCTGATTTTCTCAGGAAGGTATCACGGAAAGTAGCCGTTTGGAGAGCTGTAATATCATTTGTTACATGTACATATATACGAAATATATACATAATGCATAGAGTATTTAGGGACTATGACCGAATACATTACAGTACCCACACTTGTGCACAAACAACGGAGGGGTTATATAGACACAAAGCCTATCGAGAACTTTAATTTAGTACATATTTCGTGATTGCTACTAAGAGTGTTGTGTCGCTCATATGTGTTAGACAGAGTGCTAAGACGTGACTTCATTAATGAGCTAATTATTATTTATCATAAGTGAAAATACTTAATCATATAGAAGTGTGTGTGTGCAACGGAGCACTGTTGTTTTTATATTACGCTAGTATTACGTAATTTGATATTTTTGATTTATTACGAGCCATTTTTGATGGGTAAATTGTATTATCAAGAGTTTCAAACCAGTCACCCATGGGAAAATCATAAATACAGCGTGATCAGGATGCGTCCATCTACCTTGAAAAAGGGAATGTAATACGCGGAACCCTACTCAAGAGAAAAAAGGAAGAGAATACGTAGTAAGTTGTCATGTTGATTGAAGAGTATCGATGTATGCCATGTGCAACTTGAAACTTTTGTTAGGCAAACGGGACGCGCAGTGTGTTACCGAAAGAAAGATCGGAAACAACTCTTCAAGTTCTTAGCAGGAACGAAAACGTAACCATGGAATAGACTAGGTGTAATGTAGAATGTATCCAGAGGAAGGATTAACTGTCGGGATGGATAAATCATATAACAAACGATGAAGTCTGTGGCACTACTATACAAACCAATAAAAATATCGGAGGTTTCATTTTCCGTATGACTATGATCGAAGAAGACAGCCGTTTTAAGTAGGCATTCGCAGTCAGGTTGTCTACGTTTCAGTCATCCGCTTTTACCCAAAAGTCACGCAACGTGGCGAAATTATTTTTATCGCCAAATGTTCCTCTCAGCCACCAATGTAGTTCATACACCATTCAATTTAATATCAGTATCAGTGCGACGAATTCGACACGATACAATAAGCCATAAGTATTCCAAATAAGGCCCTCAAGCTTTTCATGTGTAACTTCATAATCATAATGAAACACGTAAGAATTAATTTATGACAAACCTAACTACATCATCGTGTTTCCATACATTGTACTTCACCTTTGTAAAATGCTTTAAAAGGCAAGACAAAACTAAATATCGTTGTAGTATATTTTACAGGCTGTTAATATTTTCATCGTCTGACTAAGAGTCATGATTTCATCAAACCTCCCTGAAAAGGTTTACCGTTTTGACTTAAGATGCATGTTTTTATTTTTTTTTTTACACAAAAACGAAAACATTTGTTGAGACAATAAAATGCCTGCCCACATAAGTAGTATTAACGACTAGTTTATGAATGTCTGCTCATTGATTGAAATCAAAATCAGAGAATGTTTTACATCCAAGAATATTTGCTAGTTGTACGCTGCCACATAAAAACCCATGATAATGATGTAATGAAGAGAAGAGGAAGGGCAAACTGCTGTGATTGTTGGTAATGTGATTATTACATAATAGCAGTAACAATGGAAAAGCAAACAAAGTAGAGTACTTTTTTTGTCTTCGTAGGAAGCAGTTACACATATCGGGGGCTTTCCTTTTTGTGTTTGAGCATTAAAATTTACTCGCGGGGTTAGGTAAATGTGCTCACCTTTATTGCAGCAAAAGAAGAAAGATTGAACGCTTTTCCACACATATGTCTGGCCGTCAAGTTAGTAAAAATAAATGGTACCTTTCCGCATTTAGAACGAGGTTTTTAAGGTCTTTACGATACAGTCAGTGGTAAATAGTAAATAACAATTCAAGTGTTTTTTAAAACATGGTGCCGGGTATCACCAGGGGATACCGTTCCTCTTCTGAGCTCGTCATCAGAAAACATCAGCAGTAAAGTTCGTATGGGCTTTGAAGGAGGCATGAAATCTGAACACAATAATCCGTCATCATCATCGTTGTCGGGACTCTGTTTCCTTTTTTGAGCAGTCTGTATAGTTATATTATTATCAGTTGCAGTTGTGGTGTGTAGTCTTTGAAGGGAGTTAGTTTTCTTTTGTGTAGTTTTTTTGACTGACTGGGCGAGAGAGTTGTTAAAGAGGAAAAAGGACAAAAGGGAAAAAAATGAAATTATTATGGCGTTTTGAGTTATTATGATTTTTACAAATAAATTAAGAGGTGGAGTTTCGCTCCCCGCGTTTAATCCACTTATCAACTGGCCTTCATGATCTTTTGTAAACGATTATGTTTTCAGTTGGAAATATAGATGATGACGCAATCAATTCTTTCTATAGATGTAATTAATAAAAAAATATATATAAAGTTATAAAAGCTTCAAATCAGTTTTCGACGACTGGAAGTGTTTTATTCGGCGTTGACAATGCAACCCGAAAAATTGCATACCTCTTTTTGCTCTTACAATGAATTTTGTTCTAAATCGCACTGGCCATACAAAACATGATTTTAAATTTCACAATATTGAATATTGAATATTATAGGAAACAGTTCATTGTTTTTTTTATAAATGATAACAACAATTTAATGAAAGAAATCAAATTCTTAGCACTTTGAACTAAAAAATAGTTAAATGAATTTATGCCCTTGTCCTTGGAATTATTGTAAAATACACGAGTTTAATGCATTACATAATTTTCGAGACTTATGCACAGCAAACCCACTGCTAACGGCCATTTAAATTCCAAACAACATTGTCCTTCAGGGAGGGACTTGATACTCGTAGTAGCTATAAATTGTCGTACTAAATGGTTTTTGATTGAACCCTCTTTTTATCAAGGGTTTCTTCCTTGTTTTATTATACACTTTGTGTAATATTCGTTGTATAAAAATATTATAAAAAATACTGTACACAGCTCATGCAGGCATATTCAATTCTTTTCTTTATGTGTGCATCATGAATGGCTGCATATGTGATACGTTACGGTTTTCCATATGCAGCTTTAGTCATAGTTGCATCACTTGGTGATCATGATGATTATGATATTTGATGCGATGTGGACCCTTGTGAATTCTCATTGAATAGCGAAGCCATGAGAACAGTTGTGGTCTACAAAAACGTAATAATGTCATGAGGACGGCTAGCTAACTAGAATGATTACTCTTTGGGCTTTGAAACTCATTCATAGCAAATTTAAAGGGGAAAAGTGAGTTTTAAAAAGTTTCTGCTCCTGCAGGAAAACTTTGTTGATAATAATAGAGAGTAGGGAGTAATACAAAAAAAAAACGTTCAGAAATAGTGCTGGAATAGGGTGAAGGAGCAGTGTGTATTAGATAACATGTTCGTTCATACTGCAACATCAAGATTTCGAGATATTATGTGTTTTACAAGTTCATTGTAGAACTCAATACAACAAAATTTGTTTTATTATTTTGTGCACCGGTAACTTTTTTTTCCTTCCTGATAAGCGAACAAACATCAGTAATATAGCCAGGAAGAAATTGAAAGAAGACATGCTTTATACATGTATACAAGAAGTTATTGTGTGTTTTATATACGAAGAAGACTGTTCAACTCTGGTGTCACTGACAGTCATACCAGTACGGGTTTTAGTTTGGTTTGGTAGTCTTCAAGACCCAACTTATATGGAAGTACTCTTAGATTTAGTTTTTAATAACATATTGTTATCTGTTGTGCATGAATCACCCGGTTTGATAGAAGGGCAAGTGATGCAATAAAAATCAATTTTTTCAAG
>JAAXOA010000079.1:0-39801 GCA_036561885.1 Salina celebensis | reverse complement strand
TAATGTTCGTTTACCCACAGATTTTAATAACTTTTTCTGGCTCAACACCGTGAAGATTTAAACTTACGCACACAACGGCTGAAAATATCATTTTAGAACTTGCTGAAGAGAAATTATACATAGAAATTTTCATTTTCTACGCGTTGAACTTACATGCGGTCTATTACAGATAGTCAATAGTGCACCACAATTTTGATCTAATCTGACCGTTAGAATTTACAATTTGAGGTTAACCTAGGCACCTACGTGTGTGATAGAACACCTAGTATCTTGCGGCGTGACTGCATAAAGTTTTCATTTAAACAAAAAATTTGCGTCACCAATCCAACTGGGTCTGGATATTGCTCTCGATTGGCTCTAGATGATCGTATCTGGGATTCATATAAAAGTAATGCAAATTGAAAAGAAGCAGTAAAAGTAACACTGAAAGGAAAAGCATTGGTTGTATCCGATATCTTTTCAATTGGATGTCATAAGACGTATGAAGGCTTGAAAGACAGGAACGAATACATCTACAGAAATAAGATCAGAACCCATAACAGCCTTCATTGAATTTTCGCATTCTTATTCGGTTTTGTCGGTTTCTATTTCTGTCGATTTCGAGAAGCGCTTCAAATTTCACATTGTCTTTAAAATCACTGGTTGTGTAACTCTAGAAGAATGAATGTATCAACAAATTTCTCGTTTTTTGCAATAAACGTATTTCACTGACAGTTCAAATGCTGTGAGATTCCATTGGAACTCAATAACGAAAGCGACTCTTGGTTTACAAGAGCCTTGAGTCACGATCAGACAGAGAAAATAGTCTTTTAATGAATCCACTTCCTATAAGCTGTGCAAATAACTACACAAGGAAAAGCTACGAATTGCAACTATTGAGAAAGCGAATACAACTTCAATCTTTTCACTTCCTAGAAGAACCATTGAAACGTAAGAGAAACGCTTTCTACGTCAAATTGGCTCAGCCACGACCACAACTTGTATCATCCACAAGTCCACCATGGTTTGGCTCTCTGTGTGTAATGGAGACAAACAATGAAAGTCCATGAGCTGATGCTCGAGTTTCAAGTAATCAATTATTAGTTCAGTCAAAAATTCAATCTTTAGTGTAAACATGACAGTTTCAGTGACAAAACGGGTCTATAGAAAATCCGTCCAGAAGAGTGATGTGGCAAAGCGGCTTAAGGGTTTAGTGGTTACAATTACAATTCTCTTTGAAACATGATGACATCGATGAACCATAGCGCCATGCTCCATTTCCTATCTCTTTCAACAAACAATCTATTGTTGCATGTATTTTTTCCGGTGTGTGACGGCACCATGGGTAACTGACACCGAACCTTGTACAGAGTATATCCTACTTCAGTCCCGACTAGATAACGCCCACTCGATTACTATGCCATGACATCCATTAACTTTGCTTCTACGATCTTTATGCAATGTGCTACGGTAGCTGATGTTCGCATTTACTCGTTTTTTGCAAATTGTGCTGAATTTTAATAAAATTGAGAAATAACGTTAACCTTTGCTGTTTATATTATTTATTTTTGAGCAAACACAGGTACCTGTGGAAAGGCTGACAGGTGCTAAGCACTTTTGACCCCTACGTGATATGCTAAGTTTGAGAAAAATGTTTCGGTTACGGGCCTAATGAACGGAAAGATGCCAACGCAACGCCATATAAAGTGGTGTAGCCAAAACTAATTATTTAATAGAATTTTCATAGTTTCGCAAAAAAAACTAAAATAGAAAGTATCGGCAAGTAACGCATTACAAGATACATTAAAATTCCATCGAGTCAGCTACTAGGTGGATAAGTTGCGTACGCCCAATGCAAGACGTTACAGAAGGATGCACTGACGATGGGAAAGTCACTGATCAGTTACACTTGCGCTAGTTATATATAAAAATTAAGCGTAAAGTCATTGCCTCCAAACCCATTCCAATAGCATAGCATATAATTTGGGAATAATTAAGTTAAAAACACATATCGTTCTTTTTTATCGATTTAACTGTAATGCAATGACAAAGAATAGAGCAGGATATAACTTAGAGAAAAAACTTGGTTACGTACTTTTTAAATATGAAAACAAAAAATATTGTACATGTCGATTCTAGCGGTTGTTTGAGTAAATCCATTTTTCAATTTATCGTCTCTTCTCTCTGATCCTAAAAATACATTTAAAACAAAATGAGAGTCTATGTTTCGTTTCGCCATGTTGCATACATTGAGGAATAAAACTCACGTACGAATATAAACAACAAAAAAGGGTATACAAACTTATAGAAGGATTTTGAAAGAGTGTCTAAGATTTTTTAGTTATTTGGAACCAGATCAACATTGTTCCACTTCTTGTACAAAAATACTACTTTGTTGTGTGAATGCATGGGGCTAGACAAAACAGGATCATTGTTTCATGTACGTGAGTTGTCGCCTCGGTTTGTTCAGCAATGTGTGCAGTTTTTTTTTTCAAAAGTGGTTCGTTGTAAAAGTGTATCTTCTCCACATAGGACTGTGTGGCAACGGTAACAGAATCAAGTGCCACATTGGCTTCGGCTTTTTCCATTTTCCATCCAAGCTTGGCAATACTAAGCTGGCTGATTTCACACACATTGACTTACATAACGACATTTTACAGGCTGAATTCTACTTAATGCTCTGCTGTAACTTACTCGCTCAATCTATCTCCTTTCCCCGCATTTTTCTTTGTCTCCAACTCATATATATATTTTCACTTTCATCCACCCATCTTGCTCAACTCCATCTTTGTCAATTACCAAGCACACACACACACAGACATAACTAAACAAACTCCCTCACATCTCAATGTCAAAGACCCCATTTGCTACGGTTTTGCATGCTAGATTTACATCTTCGACAGAACTAAAGTATAAAATACGCGAAATTCCAGAAATAGAATTGCAAAAGCAGTCCCTCGAAGCATAGTCCCATGTTTCCTTCTTTCACTTGAAACCGCTGATGCCCTCCGTAATGTGCAATATTTACAAGAGCCTTTCCAACAGCGAGCTATTGTTCGTTTCCAGTTTCCATTATCTTCAGCTTATAAGCTCATTCATTTATACCGTCATGTAATGATTTTCATGGTTACTTTCCCGTATTTTTCTGTCTTAATTAGCGTGTAATTTGAACTCGTCACTCTTTACAAATTCGTAGATTACTGGTTTAAATGACAGTTCATGTAAAAATGCTAAACATGAAAACGCATAAATATTTTTAGTGTCTTTCACCCGTTTTATATTTAATGAAAATAGGAAAACCTATGTTTATAAATATAAGTGGTTAAGTCAGTGTGAAGTCGGTTGAAAACACTTATGAGCTCTAATACCCCCTAATATTCCTAATTAGGTATATAAGCCCCTTTCTGATCTTCATAACTAATACTTGAGTTACGAACGAGTCAAACTCATGTTGTTTTTCCATGCTCAGTAAGTGTGCGATTACTGATGCCTTCTATTCTAAAGTGACATCAAATTTGCAAAAAATGAACATTCGGCAAGAGAAGTCCACAGTAACTCAGAAAATCCTACCTTTATCATTTTCACTAATTAGACCCTAAAGATCGTAAAATAAACAACTTGACGAAATTTAGAGACTTTCAGTTCAAAACGATTGATATCTTCAAGTGTTCATCAAATTAATCAAAGGAAAGCATTACGCAAGGCTTGTTAGCTTGTAGTGCATAAAAAAAAGTTGTGCAAAATCCTATAAAAACATTTTGACAGATTTGAGAACGTAAATTTTGAGTGTTAGCTTCAATCTCAAGTAATTTTAGACTTGACTGACTGTGGTAAATTTTGCCAAACGAAACGTAACCGGTAACCTACTTTTCCACATAAAAAAACTACACTTGGTTAATATTTTACTTCACTGATTGCCTTTTCTTGCTCCCCAGTTGCCATGCTCAACAGAGGGACCGGAGAAGAAAAGATTTTTGGTTTTCCTCCTACTTGCCTGGAATGGTTTCGTTTTATAGGAATGTTGCTTGTTGATTCACATTTGGCTCACGTGTTTGCCTACCTTCTAGCAAGTCTAGAACTATTTCAACAACAGACAAAAAATATATACATTGATTAAAAAATTCTCTTCCTTCAAGTCGACGACGATCATGATGATAACGGGAAAACCTAACCGACCAAACAAACAAAATAACAAGAGAATACACAGACAAAAGAACGCACAAATACATCGTTTGTTTTTAAAAAAGAAGGCAGCGAAGCAAATGGAATACTAATATCAGAAATACAAAGAAAATAAAAAAAACTTTACGGTTTTCTACCTTTTACGCCTCCATATTTTTTCTGCCTAAAATACTACCGAAAAAAGTAACAACACAACTTACAAACTTTCCTGTCCAATCTACAGAGAAATATTATAATCATAGTGGCTACCTGTTCACTTTACTAACCAGCACGGGTGTGCTCTGAAACTCTTACTAGGTCTGGATAAGAAAGAGAAAAGAAAAAGTACAAGTGTTACATTTATTGGTGCTTGCCCATATTTCCTAGTCTTGTCGGAACTAACAAGGAAAAGATTCCACTCATGTATGACTATAGGTATAAAATCCATTTATACACGGGTGGTTAAAGCAGAACAATAGTGTGAAAGAAAGTGGACACTTGAAGCAACTTGAGAGTAGTGTAGAAGAAGAGAAAGACAGTACGCGAAAATCCAATGTGTACCTTTCTCTTCTTTATCCAGAACCATCATCATATTGTTTAATGTAGCGGTTTGAGCAAATGAACGTGCAAGAGAAAGTGCCAAATATCATAATATTAAATATAGGTGAAACAGTCCATATATGTCCGTAGTCCATCTAAGTATCTGAAAAGTCCAATGGCGGAACAAATGCAATTTTATTTTCTACTCAATATAAGTTTTACTCTTTTAATGAAGCTGGGAATCAGAAGAGAATGTACGTTTGCATTTGTGTAGGTTCCTAGTTTTTTCACAGCATCTCACGATATTCGCGGGAAATGCAATAATCATAAATACCAAATTTATTTGCTCTGTTACTGCTTTTTTCCTTTGATTTGTTTTACGTCGTATTTTGCATTACTTTCATGTTCAGGTTTACAGGTTGCTCCTAGAATGTCAGAGTTTATTGCTTGAATAAAACGAGACAACAGGGAACCATAGATGCATAAAATCCAACTCCAAAAAATGGTTTATCCGAAGGACTCACAACCTGGTAGGAAAAGAAAAGTCTTTCATCTTGTTACCGTATATATACCTGGGCTCCTGGTTGGAACCGTAATTTTAGATGTATTTTGCAACGCTTCAATTTCCTTTGAAAGGTGGAAGTCTTAAAAGATGTGAGTTTAAAAAAACCACATCACGCAATGGTTTTTTTTCTTCAAGTATGAATCCCGTTGTTAAAGGAGCGTTCTGAGAAAATTTCCTTGACGAAGTAAATTTACCTTCGCAGGCTGTTACAAAAGGTTTCACGTGTGACAATATTTTATGTTCATAACCGGGTTTAGATCCATCAGCACTAAAACCTTTCCCACTTTTTTTTGTAGAATCACAACTTGTGGTTAATTCATTCCTGGAATCGCACTCCAACTGATACGTTGTACTCTGAGCAACGAAAACATCCGAGGAAATTATTTACAGCATTATCATAGCTTATACAGTTTGAAATGTATCCTTCAAGCCTTAAATCTTGGGGTTAGGTGCGAGAGGAGAAAATCCGACCAAGACGTTAGCCAGAAATGTGATCGAAATGGATTCCAAATGCTACTTCAAGTGCATTGATTTCTCGGTAGAATGTTTCTTTGAGTGAAATCAGAAAAAAATATACGTAATCCAATCGATTTCCATCTTCGATATCCTCTTTAAGAGGAGAATAGTAGGTGGAATTTCGCTGAGCTCTTATGTTCTTATGTGTTCCTTACTAGAATACCTGCTCATGACAGGAATCCTTGTCATTTTCTCTCCTCCCTACTTTCAAAAGAATCAAAGTTAATGACAACAATCAAACGGAAGGAATGCAAACCTGGAAAACTGGGAATTTGCAGAAAGTAGCGAGCTGCTATAATACACATTTTTTTCATCTCTTTGCTATGTGCTCATCGCCAGAGGATACACGCGATTTTCCTTTGTAAACCATGTTCGAGGAAGGACATCGTTCATCCGCCGAGAAAAAGCAGGATATTAATTCCTTGTAAAAGCCAACATAATGATCGTTTTCTTGTAAGAGTTCTACCAACTGAAACCACGACGAATTTCTTTTTTTGCTCACTTTCACAAACTTTTTCCTAGTGAAAGTAGCGCCTCCAAATAGTGCTTCTCCTTCATTCTCAAACTCTTGATCAAGGAGAAATAAAAAGAGAAGACATAAAAATTTCGCCACTTGAAAAAAGTACATTACATTTGCCCCCTTGTTTCCTCCCCGATTTGGTGTACAACAAGCTGTCTTCTTTATTTGCACACTGATGTAAACGTCCTGATAGTACATCTTGTTGGTTTGACTTTTTGCTATATAGCCAAGAAAACAGCATAATTTTTGTAGGTAAGACCGTAGAATGGGGAAAAGATAGGGCAACAATAATGGAGGACACAGAAAACATGTAGTATTTTTGTGTGGTTGTAATTTGAAATGGAGATCACGTTTCTCAAGAAGTTTTAGTGGCTGGCCTCGGCTTGATCTCCTTCAACTAACCGATTCTATACCACTTTCGACGCATCCCTTTTCCTCGCTTTCTTGCTCTTTTCTTCTAGCACCTTCATGTGTCACGGTTTCGCGTCTCATGTACTTCAGCGTTTTTCACTCCTCTTATTCTCTTACTCACACATCACACTCTATTGGACATGATGTTCCCTTAAACAGCATGTCATTTTTTCACTATCACTATCCACTCGTTTGCCTTTCGCATGCAAGTGGACTATCTGGAGTAGAAAACAGAACAGAACAACAATGCCGCCGGAGCGATATTCAACAACAATGCAAAGGATAAATGAATGACGTGAAGAGTAAAAGTTTTGAACTAGTTTTCCTTTGAGGGCCTTGAGTAAACAACATTGAGACTGACAAGTCTACCTCCCGGCGAAAATTGCCAACGCTTTAGTGAGCTGAGATAATTATTGTGCTCTTAATTATCAAGTGGGCTCGGACTGAATGCGTGTGAAGACTTCAAACGTGACCTAGTATTGAGTGCGAATATGTAGTTGCGTGATATTCAATATCCCTAGGGTGTACTTGAAAGATCTGAATTTTCATCGTTATACGAACAAAAACTGTTCGTTGTTGGTAGCTGTTTAGCCATATAAATAGCAAGTGACTGCAATGTCATAGGCATTAAAAACAACAACTATACTTTATACAGTTAAACGTACATTTATTACGGTCGTGCTCCAGTTTCTCTGGCGAGCGTTCTTTTGTCATGTTTCAGAAGCAAAGGTTCAGTGGAATTGGAATACTCAGGTTATATGACGCTGACACATTTCTACAAATGGGAAATTGCAGGTTTCTATTCGTTCAGGTATTTTTGCGTCTTTATGACAACAAAATAAATTGTCTTACTTATATTCTGTTAGTGTCATCGTCAAAATTCAAGGTCCCTTGTTTACGAAATCGTTATTTTGGAGGCAAAAATAGTAAACCATTACGTTGGACAGAGAAAGAAAGAGAAAGCACGAATATCTCATTTACTATTTTATATTCTTCTGTCAAAAACGTTGACGTTCGCTCTTCCTCATAACACGCACGGCTTTTATTACAAGAGACCATGACTTATGAAAAATGGGACATACGCCTATTTTACGATGTTTTAGTGTCACTTGCTGTTATGCATCTGAGCTCACGAATCTACCGTCAGTTTATAATCAATTTTTAAGTGACAAAAATATACCGATGCATGTTTACAATGAGAATGTGATGTTGTGCAAAAATAAATTGATGTACTGCTTCAAACTTCGATACATGAAATGTGCCTTCAACTGCCTGCATGGTGACTGTCACCGATGCGGAATATTTTTTAAGAAGATTTATTGAAAGTTTTGTCGCCGACTTCGAAAACTCAAGAGAGGCTCTTTGATCGGCCTTGATTCAAGATGTGACTCGCTCACAACAGACAAGCCTATTGATGTATAAAAACGATTTTCGCGACGTAAAATACCATTTCCAAGAAAGTAAATTCCATCTCTCGCTCTCCCGCGATCTTTTTCCTTGTTGGACAACGGCAATGGCTTAACACTCGGAAAATAAGTGAAGGAATGAATACTGAAAATATATTAAGAAAACCTCATGCAGTCATGCTTTCGAAAGAACATACAAGTCTCGCACAGAATAAAAAGTTTTCCATCAAACGTCCCATGAAATACTCAGCGGTGACGTGGTGAGGATCAAAAGAGACCACTGACAGTCCCAATACGACTAGATGTACCCTACCACCATCACTAGCGCGTACAGGAGAAAAAAAAATAGTTTTGTATACGTTCATGTTCATATATGCATCATGTGTCTATGTCTGCTCCTGAGCGAGAAGCTAACCAAGTGTGAGAAGACTTTTTCTTTCCTGCTACGATTCCTAGACAAAAAGAAACACACACACCTGCCTTTGTTATAGAGCATTGTGGATGAACGTACTTTTTTCTGTTTTCTCTGAGCGTCACAAGTCAAAAGCTTTCTCTTTTCCTCCCTCATACACATTCTCCATATATTTATCGTAGTTTTCTCTTGTACTTTGCTTGCTACATCTTTGTAACCGTTTTCGTTTGTTGCTTTTCACCTACTATGAGTAAGGGTTCAACTGTGCTTGCCTCGCGCACGTTTTCTTACACAAAACGAAAGATTGCCATAGGTGGTCCGGTAACGAATCCATTGTCTTTGAAATGGTTAGAACGGTGTGCTCTTATAATATTTCTGAGTATTTTTGGAGTTCTTTTGGTGTTGCAAGTGGCTATGTGCACTACTGTAACTCTTCGTTAGCGCTTTAAAACTAAATTGAATTTTTAAGGAGAAACAAGAGTGTGATGTTTTTCCCCGTTGACCAAATCCGTCAGTTGCTTTGAGTATTCAAAGATGAGCGTTTATAATGAAGAAATAAGTCTTTAAAATATAGTAACATTACGATGTATATCAGATATGCGTGAAATTACTGATAATCAGTTTTCTTTTTGTCTTGAATGATCCGATAAAGTGATAGAGTAAAGAGTAAAGTTCAAACATGGGTAATAACAATATTGAAGATAAAGCAACAGTACACTAAAATACCCCGTCCTGTGCTGAAGCCAAAGAGCTTGAAGTGCTATTTAGATTTAGTATGACGAATTCGTGTTAGCTGACTTAATTCAATCATGAGTGTGATTTAGTGATTATCGTCAAGCATACTCGAAAACAAAAACCATTTCATATTGTTTTTCATTCAATGTTCTGTCCGGACCAAAGACAAACCCGCGCAATATAACAATTGTATATCAGCTTTACTCGTCTTTTCGTACGAGGGTCACAGTGTAGTAAAGTGTTTTGCCAGTGGGCATAGAATTTCCAGCGTAAAATCTTATCATTGACTCTGGGAACCAAATTTAATACAAAATCCAGTTGTTTAAATATTATCACACAGTAGCAGACGTAATTGGTAAGGTCGATTCCATCCGCTACATTAAAGTGAGAGGTTGAGGTAAAGATCATGCTGGGGATTCTGAAAATGCACAATTTGTAACCACCACACCTCAAATGTGGTTTTCTGTCTAGGTTTGTAGGTAACATGACTTTAAAGCAAAGTTCAATAGTTACATCAGTTGCCTGCAAAATCCAGATAGTCTCACCTTTTTTCCTAAGACGGATTTACCTTTAACCTAATCTGTTCGCAAAAAAGGGTCGTATCATTCCACATTTTGCTTACCGACAAGATTTCTTATGCCGAAACAAACTCACGCATATTATGATTCATGAAACCTTCGAAGATATACTTATCATAACTAACGTTGTCACAAAGGTAAAGAGACATCACGAACGACAATGTTATAGCTCCAATTGTATTCATTTGCAAAAACTATTAGCATACTTTTCCTTTATAGATAACGGATTTTGAAGATACTTTGCTACACTGATCATGAAATGTATCCGCTTTTAGCAGGTTATTCTTTAAAATGTATACTAAAACTACGTTGGGAACGTGGAAAGAAAGCAGTAGTCCCGAAAAATGAAAACATTTAACCTGAAACTGTCATCTTCCCTAAACTTTTTAGTACCTCAAAGCGTAGTGTTGTTTTTTCAATAAGAGCACATCCAATCCAAATGTAATGGCCGTGCATCGTTGAAAGTGTGGAAATACGAGAGGTTTCATGAAAAGTGGTGCTGATGAGTTTTGAAGGAAAATGTATGTTGGAAAGTAACTTGTAGAAGCAATTTAAAGTAAAGGGAAGAATGTTCTATCAGGTTTTGTGTATAAGCTGCTTGAAAAATGTGCGGGGTGGCGGTGCCATTGGTGATGGTGATGATGACTGGACGTGCGTATCAAGACTCACGATAACATGTTATTGCACTGTTCTTTCATAAACTGTTACCTGCAGTTCCATGACAACATCTTTAAAACCTAGGACCATAGTGGTACTCCAAATCCTTTCGTTACTGGCTTAGTCCTACTTTTACATTCCTTCGCTCCCGTCACTTTCCCTTTATAATAAATGGCAATGGAAACGAAAGAGGGAAAGTGAGAAGGGAGAAGTGTCTCATCTTCTGCGAGGACAGCTGCTAAGAGGTTGTGTATAAGTTCCAGATGTTTTGTACTTGACTAATGGGAGGAATCCATCTACTCCTTCAGTAGCACAAAGTATAGGCTATGTTTAAAGGGACACCAGTGTTGGATCTCTCATCCAGTGCATCTCAAGCTTTAGCCTACATATCCAACACCACTTACGCGCATTTTAAAAATATATGTATATATTTCGTTAAAATGCGCGTAATAATGTATATAGAACATGCAATTCGTTCCTAGTGAACTAGTTTTATGATGTCAAGTACAATTTATAATGTAGTCTACAGGTGTTTTAAACCTATACACATGCAATATTTAAAATTATAAACAAACGAGTTTAAAGCCATACATTTTCAGGATAATATATCCCTGAAATCTATCCAGATGTTATCATCAAACCTATGTTACACTACACCCCCTATTTTGTTTTAGGCAAACGTAAGTTGATACTGGTATCATACTTAACAATTTTCTAACACGAATTGTTGCTTACTAATTACTGGTTCAAATAATTTCCAAAGCTCAGTTGTTCTCAATGTGGTTAGTCTATATATGTGAAAGCTTCTGCATAAATTGACGTGGACGCCCAAAAAAACCATTATGCAAACAGAATCTGGCCTTTAGCAGCAAATTAATGATGGTTTGAAATGTACTATGAACTTTCGAAACGTCAGTTTTTAGACACATTGTTTCTACATAAAGTCCTCTTTCGTTTGATATCATCTTCCGAAAATAAGTAAGCTAGAGGAGGAATTCTCTGAGGACACTTTAGGAAAGAATACAGAACTCTGACTTCCAATTAGCTGATCATTAATTTAAAACTGCGATTGCCCAAAAATTCACTTACTAAGTAAATTGACGTTCCCATATCGCGCAGGGTTTGAGTGAAATATGAAAGACGAACTCTAAAATAGGGGCTATGTAAACGAACTCTGCATATTTTGTGGCCAGGCTATATTGGAAGAACTTTTCTCCGAGGACGTTTGGTGTAAGTTTAATTAGAGGAAAATAAGCGTCGTTAGGTATAGAGAAGGGCATAAAAGAGACGTGAAAGTTTACACTTATTATCACCAAGGAAAATTTTGACCAAGTTATGGTTTACTTAGGATTTCTTGGAATAATCGTCAAAATGAGCCACCTCGTTTACCTCTAATACTTGGGAAACCACTGGAAAGCAACACTTAATATAATTTTATCTCGGATATGCTCCTAGTGTTGGGGACTGGGGACAAACTTGTGTGAAAAAACTTTTTGTCGTCTCAGCCAACATCTCTGCAAACACTTTCACAGCTTTCAGTTAAACCATTTCAAGCTAAATTTGTGCAGCACATTGCCTAGTCTGCAGTCTCCTCCTTTTACTTTTCTAGAGTGCATACGACAATAGTCTGCCAAAAATTCCTCGATAGAGGTCCCCATAACATGTAAAGGCCAGAATATATTTTGCCGTATAATGTTGGATAAAAATGAACGGATATATATCTTATACATATACATCTTGTGTGGAGCGGCACTGGTGTAGTTAACCAATGTGTGCAGATGTAATGATGTAAAAGACTAAACTATGGTTCCAAAATCCTAAGAGAGGAATTAAAGCCGAAAATTAAATTACGCAATCTGATGAGATGAAACTTAATTTAAGCTCGAAACCAAACAAAGAAAAGAAATAATATGAAGGAAGTAATGAAAGAAAGAGAGCAACTGAAAAAATGAGAACCAAAGAAAGTGGTTATATTTAACTGAAAGTAGTGATAATACTGAGACGGATGAAGTAGTCGGATTCTTTTAGTCTGTAAAAGGTACCCGAACATTCTTGTATTATTGTACTGAAAGTTGGATAAGATTTGTCCTTGCCAAACTTTACCTCCAAATTGCTTTAATATGTTGAAATTTGAGGATTTTTGCATGCTTCTAATGTAGCGGCCTCATTTCCTGTGGTAGCTAGTCAAATGATTATCTTCTATTACGCAGTCAGTTTCTCGATCTCGACAAGGCTTAAAAATAGGGAGTTTATTCCATCCCGAGTGTACTACCATGATCTCCGATGCAAATTATAATGCATTAGCTGCGATTGGACAGTACTATTGTAATTTCACTTCATAAAATCGTTCTATTCCTGACTGGACATTCGCTATTGCATTAGTATTGACTTGAATTGTGTAATAAACTACGCTCTTGCCAAAAATATCTTGAGGTAAATCTAAATATTACACTTACGAAATGCGACCTATTTTCATAATCACTGACAACCAAGAACGGTTATCCATCTCTTCCGTTTTAATCATCGCAATTACACGTCAATTGCTTCGTTTGTAATGTCTTTGCATTACATACAGAATCTGTATGAATGATTTTTATAACATTTTTTGTTACATTCTTCCTAAAAATGCCGTTTTGGGTTCGATTTTCGCCTAACACTCCCGCTACTTCTACACACTTCAGCCAGATTAATCAACCCAAAAATAGATCGCTGAGCGCAACAAGCAAAGCATTTAGGTTGAGTGTGCAGAATGTCATGATCGAAAGTTACTGGGTAACTGCTACATCTTGACTCTTTGACTAATAGGATAGCTAAAGTGTCCAATTTTCTGACACTGAGTTTTCCTACCATACAAGTAAACTGTACCACGCACAGGACGTAAAGTGTTGGCAAAGAAAGACTCTTATAGGACTAAGGATGTAGGTAGTTATTGACATGATAAGAAGTCGTACTCTCCGACAAAGAAAGCCAAGTCGTTATTCCTTGAAAATCCTTCCAGTATAACTTGATAAAAATCAGTAGATCGTTATTATACACCATTTGCTCATGTGTTGTGCTATACCATATGGATTCTTCAAGTATCGACGAATGTTAAAGTCTAATAAAAATAGGAGGATAGGAATTGTATTGATCTCCGACGTTTATCGTGCATTTTTTGTTCGTTCAAACACTAGATGAAATAGCGAGTGTTTCCACAACTGCATACGTTTACAATAAAAATATACACGTATGCTTTATTCTCTATTATGACGAGATCTATCATAACATAATAATATCATGGTTATGGTTATGGGTACAATATTTTTTTCTATTATTCAAACCTAAAAAGGATAACAATCATAACACGCCAGTCGACATAGAGCATCATTTAAAAGAAGGAAAACGACCAGACCAGAGTGTGTGCCGTTTTGGATCTATGATCTTATGTGTGAACCTAATGCGTTCTCTTTTCCTCAAATGCTATCATTATGTCCTTATTTGGTTGAAAGGAAAATGACATGGAATAGACGACGCAAAAAACTGATTTGATAGAGTGAGAGGAAGATGTGTTTAAAGTGGTATTAAAGTGCATATAGAGTAAGAAAAATACAGAGCGTTCATCGCTGTCGGTTAGATCTTAAGTGAAAGCTTAAACTTGGAAGAGAACGGAAGAATCTGAGCAGATGGTCTATTTGGCACGTTCAATGCTCATTTTGTTCTGTTTCATATCTGTTCCCTTTATTTCTGCTGCACGTTTAGTGAAGCTTGAGCTGAGACTTCAAGTTCTCTCCATGTGTCGTCTACTCGTACAGATTTATGCGGGAAACTTATGACTTTCGTTGCTATCAAGTTTCAAATGAAAAATAGCACAAAAGAAATCAGTTTCATATAAGAACACTGTGTAAAACAAAAGTGTACTGCTTCCCGACAGACTATTCTAGACGTGTGTCACGTTGTAGTCCATCGATGGATTACAATAGCGAATTCCTATAACGAAAAATAAAATAATAAATCTCCAATTACGGCATATGGAAAATGCGAAAGGTAAAAGTGTAACAAGTTCGTCGAATAGTTGCCTAATCAGTAGACAACGTTTTAATACGTGATTACGTTTAAGTGCTTTCCTAAAGTACGAACGCGTTTTTTTGTAAAAGAAAAAAATATATTATTTTTGTTATACAAACAAAAGATGTTGTGTAACGAACAATCGTTAAATTTATTTTGGGTTTTTATAGCTTTGAAGCCGTTGATCAATCAATACGACCAGACGTTTGTCGACTCGTCTACATCATTATTGTCGCATAAGAAGCAATAGGTTTTCGGAAATGTTAAGTTTCATGTGAGTTTGTTCACTGCCTTTGCAAGAGCCACTATTTTTAGCGTAAATAGACGAGCATATAGCTATTTTTTGAATGATAATGTGAAAATTCAACGGTAGAAAGTTCTGCATTGTTGGCAGATGTGCACACTCAATGACCAAAATCTCACCAAAAAGTGGCCTTCAGTCAGTCTACCTCGACGGGCACAAGCTATACACACACGTCCAAATCTCACGACTATTATGTTGGAAGCATATGGAATAGGCGAAAGTACTAGTTTCAGGCACACACACATTGAATAGAACTTGCTTCTTGATCTTCAAGCCGTCAGTAAAATGGAGACGCATCTGCTTAGAAAATGGAGCAAACTGGTACCATAAAAGTATATAAATCTTGCACGGAGTGCAGGGAATACTTTCACCTCTTGAAATTATTAGGCTTTTATCGGTATCCCTACGAATTTCTTAGGCTACACTTCCTACATTTAAAAACCCAAGATATCGTTTACTGCTTAATTTTCACGCAAAGGAGTAACTATCAAAATTGTCTAATATTTCATTATCTGGATTCAACAAATATGTTCCCGATCGGATAACGGTTTTTTATCGCTCGATATCTATAATTTACATGGAATACTTTTATATCTCAATAATTCTACAGCATCCAATATTCTTCATGAAGTCGCATGCATGAGAAATGTCAATACAACTAGACTGTCACCGAAGGTGGTGTACTTAAAATAATATTTCCCAAAAGTTGAAACACCGGAACAAATGGATATCAAAACTGTGGTAATGAAAGGTAAGACTTTCTCTCCAAGGAACACGGAGAAACGAAAGTAAAACAAGGTTTTTTTCGTGTTTTACAAAACTTTTATTTTACTTTCATCCTTCATTTTACGAAGTAATGTTTCAAACTGTGTACATTGGTCCCTATGAATGTATAAACATGTAAAACGAAAGGCGATATATGAAACAAACACGCTCATGGAAGCGGAAACAAGTGGAAGTAGAGGGAAATATAAAAAACCAGCTTGCCATGACAGTCCTCTCAAGAAAAACATTCATCCTATTGGTAAAAGTAAAAAAACTACGCCAACTAAAGTAAAGTATATCCAAGCCTGTAGGTACTATAGGAACTGTAGTGATGAAATTTTAGTTTTAAAAAAAGTTCTTGTATACCGTAAACTTTTTTTTTACTCTAACAAATTTACTTTTGTCTTTGCTCCAGGGAGATGGAAAGTACGACAAAAGAGTTGGCAAAGAAAGGAGACGAAAGATGGAAGAATGCTTTCTCCGTAATAGATGTCCAGTCTAGTTGCTTGTCAGATTGGAGATTGTAGATGCTCTATAGCCAGTGTGTGAAATATATACATGCTGAAACTTTCACCCAATATGAGTCTTCGTTCAACCAAGAGAATCTAGTGACAAACAAAAATATTTGCAGAGGCACCAGTTATATTTTTCTCTTTATCAGATATCATTCATACATAGTTTTGGTGTCAACAAACTCAACATCTTTCAAGGAATATAAAGTAATCTTTTTATTCCCAAGGTAAGTTTTTGTTGTTAATGAATTTAATGGTATCCAACGTAAATTATTTGTTCTGAGTAGGGGTTTTTTTTTGGGGGGGAAACTCTGGATTTTCTAGTATGAGCGATCTGCATCTGCGTCTTGGAGGCTGAGAGAAATTAGAGCAGAAAATGATAGTGCTGACGACTACGAAAAGAGCTAAATACACTTTTCTTTTCTGATTGTTAAACTTTTCGTTTTTCTTCTTCAATCCCGAAAAAAGTTTAGTGTTGACTGTGGAAGATTTCAAATTGATTTTTGTCAGGATCCATAAAACCCCTTTCGTTCCTTCAACTTTTTTGTGTCATTCTGTCCTTCGATTTCTTTGCTCGCTGTGCGTCTAAATCATACTCACGCAGTTACATAAACTAGCAGAGTTGCTTTTATCGTTGTTGTTTCTCCTTCAAAGGAAGCTTCTGAGGACCTCGGAAAATAAAGGCAGGTGAACTTCATGAATGACGACGCATAATTTACATGCCCTTCTCTCTCAATCCTTTGGATTTATAGCAAGTAGTCTAGCTCAATATATTCTTGACTATAATCGCAACTAGTGTGTCTCAAGTTTTCGGGCATAACTCTTTTAATTATCAATTCGTTAGGCTCAATAGGGTAGCAAATGAGTCACAGCTTTTATCTGTCGTTTGGAAAAAAATTCTCTAACAAATCAAGTACTTTTTTCCATCGTTTCCCTTCATTAATTTTTATTTTCTTCTATTAAAATGTCCCACCCTTTACGAAAAGTTTTTCTCTACTTCATCACGAAAAAAAAGCAGCACTTCTAATCCTTCTGAATGTTGACAACCTCTTTTCTGATTATTTCAACTGCTGTCAGCATTTAGAGTAAGATGAACGCCTCTTGTCACAAAGTCATAACCACTTTCCGAAAAAAAATAAATTTAGACAAGTTTAAATTAGTCATATTTTTTTGAAAGAGGTGCAAAGCAATAGTTGAGTTAACATTGCCAGCGTTGCCGTTTGGAAGCGAAATAAATCTTCAGAGAACGATGATGAATCGTGGAGTCGCAGGAGTAAAGGAATTTGTAAATTAACTCGTTTTTCTATTAATAATAAGCAATTTAAACGCATGACTTTCCCATGTTGAAAAAAAAAACTTTTAATGTGAATAACTATAGCAATCTCTTGAGCTCTTTTTCCTTCTTTTTGCCGGTTGATTCGACTAAAAAAGAGTTGAGTTGAGATATGAATATTTTCCCTGGCAGATGCATACCCCAGTCCTTTTGTAGCCGTTTGCTCCTTATGTAATTCTACTATCTTGATGAAAGGCGGAAAACCATGTGAAGAAAGAAAAAGTAGTAGCTTTCATACAGACGAGATGGATCTATCATGTTCTGTGTTATATGCATAAGGCTCTCAGAGAAATATACTCAGCTCCCATGAGGATTTCCCAAGTCAGAAAGCTTTTTCATTAGACAAGAGAGTTTTCCCTGAGAAGCTGAACACATGGCCAATTCTCATTGAAAAACTCAAAGCAAACTTGTTATTATTCTCCTGAAAAAGATTCTCACTGTCATAATGTCTTTTTTCTTATGAAAGGGCAAAAATTAAGGAAGGGAAGAAGTCGGACACTTGTACGCAGAATGACAAACGTTATACTATTAATGTAGAATAAAATGTGTCGTGCTTTTGTTATAATTACTATTGCTTTGTCAGTAGTAAGTAGTTGAATTTCCGGATTCTGCCTCCAATTGAAATTAATGAATAATACTGTATTTTGACTTATTCTTGACGGCGTAGGTTTAGCCATTATAGAATCATTCACGTAATAGAGTTTTGCCTAAAATTTTACCTGCTTAATCCATACATAAATGGGATTCTAAGGTTTTCCACTATGTGTATTTGTGTGAAAGAGCGGAAAGAGAAGAGAGTTTGTTGGACGCACATTTCACCACAGGGCTTCTACTAACAGCTGAACCCAACATATAAGTTTGGTAAAGGTAGAGTTGTAGGAATCCGGTCTCAGGTCGGTTGAAGGTTTTATGTACAACAGAGTTGAGACTCAGGACGAAATGGGAAACCTAATATAGCAAGAACAATATCAAGTTTCTTTGTGTCAGCCTTTTTGATCATGCTTCCTGAAACGCTACTTTTTGCATACCATTTGCATACTACTCCCTTAAAACTGTTTTGCGAGGAGAATCGCAATTTAAGACGAGGTCATTATGCTTCTCAAATTAAGGCCTATTTTGAATCACCTCTACGGCTTTCATCGTCTGTTGGCTTTAAATACCAAAAATACATTTATATAGGGGACTAATCAAGATATAAAATTGGTTACTTTTAGGATCGAAAGTTCACGCATCGATCCGTTTAGAAAGTATGAAACCTAAAAATGTTGGAGAGTTGTTTTCAGCTATGTAGCGGAAACTAACTTATATAAAACGGGGAAGCTAAACATGAAGAAAACATTAGCGCCAAACTGTTGTGTATAGTATATGACCGTGCTCTCCATATATATCTCACTGAAGTTTGAGAATTTTATCTCAACTAAATAATATTTTTCCTGTCGTGAAAGTACATTAGTTCCCTTCCTGACACCAATTGATGCTGAGGTAGACGAAATAGAGAAAATAACAAAAAGTTTACTCTTCATCTGCCACCGCAGCTGTTTCACCAATAATTGCAAAGTCGTAGCATTCTATGCACAACGTTACGATAAGGAATTACTCGTCTACTATGTGCTTCGGTAAACAATAAAATGCTTTCACAAACATTGTTACAAGAATCAACGTTAATTCATTTTGTACTAGTGTTATCCAATTTCCCACCCTCTCCACTTGCTTCATTCTTCGAAGATTGATTGTCTTTTGAGAAGTCTTGCATTTAGGGATGCGAAACAATGATCATCCCGTATCCAA
The DNA here is from genome assembly GCA_036561885.1 of Salina celebensis. Taxonomy (NCBI): domain Eukaryota; kingdom Metazoa; phylum Arthropoda; class Collembola; order Entomobryomorpha; family Paronellidae; genus Salina; species Salina celebensis. Next base: position 20,575 of record JAAXOA010000079.1, on the reverse strand, counting down.
TAGAAATATATGGATAACAATATGTGGACGAATTTATACTTATGCAATCTACAATGAAAATTTAGGCCTATTTGGAAACAAATTCAGCAGTGCATTAGCGGTACGGTCTAGTCGATGAGCAAAGTACACTGGTGCGATCCTACAGCCTTTTGAAATACTCATACAAACGGTACGAAATATGCATGTTTAGTGAATCCAATTTGTTCCCTACTCTACGCCCATTTACTTGACAACATTTAGTAAGATATACACTGTAATACATAGAAATGAAACACCAATTCAAGCAAGATAGAAAGAAAGTGCGTGGGAACACAGTTTTCAATGAACATCCAGTGCGGTGAAGTACACTAACTCTTTCTGGAACCATGAATGTTGTTCATGGTGTTCGTAAAAATTTCCATGCAATGGGCCTCACGCTCGTTCTCTAATAGTAAAATTCAAAACATTTGTTTTGTCAGTGAAAGAGGGGGAAGATTGCATTTCTGAAGCTGTTCCCCGATTTTTAACTGTTAAGTTCAAATTCCTAGTTTCACTGCTGCTCCTGAGCTATTCAGAGTTTTCTTCGGAGGAGAATTCAAAAACCATAACGAATAAAGTAGGAATCCGAGTGAAAGGGAGATAGAAGAGTAACTAAAGAATGAGTGGGTAGAAGAGGCTCATTTGAAACGGTACGCTTATTACGATCGTCTAGATACATCCCATAATTTATTAGCATGTTGAACCCTTATATACTTTCCATGGGTGCAACTCTATGCAATGGATAAAATCACAACAGCATTTGCCATCACCATCTTGCAGATTTTCCCCAAATTGAGCTCGTTTGAGTTTGCTTTCTTTAGAATGCACATCGCAAGAATTTTATTCACCCTTTCACCCTCTTTCGTTGTGGTTCACATAACGACATTCATAATTTTAGTTTAACTCCAGCACATGCCATGGGGAGCATCATCAAACCGTATTGTTTCTGAGCTTCCACGAATAGCTCTACTACGCGGAAATTTTTTACTCGGAAAAAAAATCAGTAGTCCGCATCATGTTGCATATAGCTCCAAATAATCAGTCGCATACGCAAACACGATTTTGCAAACTAGTCAAGTGTGAGAGTGACAAAAAGAGTTGAAGCGTTTCCCTGAGTTCGTTAAAAAGAGTATTGTTGCAGAACACTTGAGAATTTAATTGAAAGTTCCAAAAAAGTGGTTTGTTTTTCATGTCGCATCTCTTCGCCACCATAGCATTGGCCCAGAAAAGGCAAATAGATGCATTCAATGAATGTTAGGCCGCATTGGAGAAAGTGTTGATGGAGGCACGACAGCAAAACAACGACCTTTTGTAGGTCACTGTTTTGCATACCATGTTATGTAGCATTAGATTAGATAATGGACAAAAAAATGTTTACATTGTCGTAAGCAACGGTCACGGCATGAGTACTATTTGTAATCCCGCGTATGTTTCGTAACGGTAATAATAATAACATACTAAGAAAATGGATACTTTTCATTTAGTATTTAGAGAATGTTGTTTTATCCAAATCGGTGGAAACAATTGCGTGAACCCAGCAAACAGCAGGGTATTTTCAACTTTTCACTTCCTTTCTAACAAGGAAAGCTTTGTTACTTATTCACCGGAGGGCAATGCACCAGAATTACTGGGTGAAAACGAGCAAAATGTTTCGCCATTATGGTAGAGGTGTGGCCGTAAAAATAGAACGATGAAGAAGAAAAAAACTGTTTGAAACAACGCTGTTTATTTTTTTCTTCAACTATGTGTGTTTATTCATAATTGTAGAACATGAATGGGTACATTTATCTTCATTCGTTCGTACAATTTTTTTCTCCATCTAAACAAACAGATGTATTTTTTTCCGCGAGTTCTACACCAGCAAAAAAACACACGCTCAGCTTTAAAACCTGGAAATACGCAGTTTCCAAATTTATAGTTCGTTTTAACGTTTTTTACGGTTCCGTGATCTGGAAACAAAAATACGTACGAGCGAGAAATGATAGCAAACGATTTGTTCATTCCAAACAATATAGAAGACAGAAAGCAGAAACGCACAGGAGAAAAAAAACTTTCACTGATCAAGATTGAAAGCTGAAAACCCCTTGAAAAATATAGTTCTATTTTCCCTTTACTTTTACACTTTTTTTCTATTTTTTCTTCTACCTTCGAACAGAAGTTTCTTTAGAGTTGCAAACATCAAATATCTGACGACCAAAATGTTTGGAAATGAAAAACCGCTAGCGAAAATGCTAATTCTATGATTTATTGAGATGTAAAAATATCTCGGAAATTTTCAACTCTAGCGTACAATACAGTAGTTAATGCATGTGCACCCATCCGTCTTTTCTTTCCCGTGATAGAAAAGAGAGCAGGAAAAAGCGAGAAAAAAAGTAGAGATTAAAATTGAACTGGAAATGATGGCTAGGCTGCAAGAGTACAAGTAATTTGACTTTCAGCCTTTGCCTTTCTTGTCTCGCAGTTGTTCATGTCTTCTTAACCTTATCATGTTATCAGAATTCAGTGAGCAAGCTCACCCACACAGCTTTCCCCTAAGTAAAATTTTGTCTTAAATAATAGGAAGTGCCTAACAAAACAAACCCAATGAAATTACACTCACGGAATCCCCACGTAAAGAAGTCTCAAAAACTACGTTCCAAAGTTACTTAAAGGTGATTTGATAGAATAATGGCTACCTCTAGACTTCACTCTACTATGCAAACACTTCCGTCATTTTTACATTGCTTTTTCGAAAATTAAAAGTGAACTTGCACAGTACAGGAATTTAAATTAATAAAAGTGATCGGATCTACTAGATTTAAACAAAAAATTCACGTTTACTTTGGCATAAAAATATGAATTCACGTACTACTTCAAATTTACAGTTGGTATTTTGTTTTTCAGCCTTCCATTTCGGCATGTTCACAAATTGCTCAATAAATACACTTGAAACTCCTGCTTAAATATATTTATTATAAAAATCTATCCAATTTGACTGCAAACATCACCACAGTTATCAGAATCATATAAGATTTCTTCTATTTAATGATAGATCAAATAAATATGGGGTTTATATGAATCGTACATTAAACTAATGAGATGGTCTTTTCCAGATTACTAAGTACCAACAAGGTGGATCACTCCTGGATGCTTCTTTGCTGCCACATAGCTTAATTCAATTCACTTCAAGTCATCACATGAAGTCACTTCAAGTCCATCCCAGAATGAAAGAATATAATTGACATGTCAATTGTCAATTATATTTTCTCTATTGTTATGCATGATTTCACTAGAGTGAACCCTGTAAATACCGAGTGTTTATTGCTTAGTGTTAGTGTCTGGATGATTGAAATGTATGCTTCACCCAAGCAGAAAGTTGACCCACGACTACCGAAAATACCTATATTTTAGGGCTGGAATGTTTGTCTGGGTACAGAAAGCAACATCCATTATAGATTGCGTAATCGCAGATTTTAAGACTTAATATTGGGCTACTTCAAAATCGCAATTCGAAGATTTTACAGGGATCTTTCTGACTTGAAATTTAGAAAAGCCGCAAAGGCAATAATTAAAAGTACGAAGCACGAAATTTATGTATTTATGGTATCAATTACGTTAAAGCCTTGCGATTTAATACCACGTACGTACGGCTGGTCAACGTCTTGAATAAAATAGTGGCAAGGTGTTTTCTCGCTACCCTGACTATTAGACATCAATAAATAGAAACATTTACCTTCGCACGTTTAATTTTATGATCGCTGTCATGGTATTAAAACATTCCTGATGGGCATTACACCAACCAATCAACATACATACTCTATTTATAACTAACTATGTATAGTATTGGTATGGTATAACAAAAACAAGAGTTTATTTTTATAGCAATTTCAAGTTTTTAGCTAAGTATCCAGTAAAATCACCACATAAATAAACAAACCATTACATTAGGCCCGTTTCCCAGTTGATGGTGCCTGAATGGTTTATTGGCATATCCCAGCGTACAAATTTATAAAATGTTCACATTAGTTCTTCAAATTTATCAACTTTGGTAACCTTCCGAGCAGTTATTGAATTTTTTGGCAATATTACATGACTCGTTTTAGATTGCCGCTTCAGTCAGTTCATATGTCATAGCAGGAATATCAATCCATCAAAAGAGTCGATGAGTGTTACAGCAACTTTAATAGGATGGTTTGCGAAAAGTAGCAACTTACTTGACTGCTTGGCCAAGTAATACAAAGCTGAGTAGATACGTCCGTCAAATTGTGCCTCCAAAGAGTAATAAAATGGACGACCAGAGTACATCGCTGTCACAGTGGAGTATACCATTAAAAGGATTTTTATTGCGACCACAGTAATTCGTGTAAGAAGCCACAGTCGCTGTTCCAGCCATAAATTCTTATAGCTACGTTATTTATTTACAAAAGACAGTAATATCTTAGTTGTATGAAATTGGAAAAAGTGTATTAGGGTTGCGTACTTTTACTGCACTTGTGCACTTAGCTTCGCCCGATGCACTCGTCGTGTTTCCATTGAACTGCTTGATTTCCTTTTTCAATTGTGGACAAAAGTGACGACTTTCTTTTTGTGGGTGGAGCAACCTCTCCAATCGAATAGAAATGTAAGTTGGGAACACAGATAAAAAGATTATTTTGTACACAACCCGTCTGATCATACTAAAAATAATGACTCTAGTTTGTTATTGTGTTCCTTTACATGAAACTCATCATTAAAACGACGACTCATGAGGTCATGTCATAATAGAGGACGATCAGGGTGACTACTTAGTGGTATTTGTTGAGAGCTTTCTCCCAAAAACGCCTTTCCTATGGAACGACTAGTTTGATTGTGCACTGAGTTTTCCGTTCACTGCCTGGAAAACTTCTTAAGTACATCAATCTCATCATGCTCTATGGATTAGTTGAGAATGATTATGATGACGATGATGATTTGTGTAGTAAACAAGGTTTTATGTCAGTTTCACTTAAACCGTATTACTCACATTGCAATAAGAGACAGTTCCAAACGAAAGACGGAACTGGTAATGACGGAACCGAGAAAATAGGAAACCTGCCTTTTAGTTTTCACTTTGTTTAGATGGAACAAAAGCGTACATTTACGAAGCGTTACATGCAGTCCTGGACAGTGTGCGAACTCACACGATAGCTAAAACATGCAAAAACAAACTTTTTCCTTTACTTTTGAGAACAAGAGATTGCTGCATGCATGTGTGCATGTTGCCTAGTGCAACGTAAAAGCGGGTTGTAACATTTACTACTATTGTGTTTCTCACTAGTTTATAAATTTTACGATATTCAGTTTTTGGTCATATAAACGGAGTTCGGTGTAGATTTCACGGTAGAGTAACTAGATGTTCGTTATAATCTCAATTCACGGTGTTCACTTGTTGTTCTAAACCGTGCTAAATACGGCTCTACCGCAATAGCCTCTCACTGTTTTGTTACGGTGTGTAAAGAGAAGGAACCTGATTCCCATGGTGTTGTTTTCGACAATACTCTAATATAGCTATACAAACACGTTTGTCTTTCTTGCCTCGAGGATTTTAAGAGTTGAAATGTTTTTACTGTGTTGGTTGATGGAGGTAGTGGCAGTAGCAAAAGGTTCTTGGCTTAAACTTTCTCTTCCCGTTTACACAAGGAAGAGTTGTACTATGGGCTCGAAAAGTCGCTATTGTGTAGTAGTAAAATGATGATACCTCAGTGGTAGTGAGCAAGCAATTAAGAACAAAAGAAACTGGAAACGATGTCGCTTCTCAGACAGGGAGTTAAAAGGGTTAAAAACTGTGAATCGTTTTAGATGATTTTACTGAATATTGTAAACTTTTCTGTTTGAGTACAAGCCTGCCGTACAAAGTTTAGTTGCGGTTTCTAATTGTAACATACCAACTGGCTCCGCTAAAAGTTTACCTTGAAGTTTCAATCCTCATATTTATAAGGTATTTGCACAGCATGGAGTAGACATCTGTAATAACACAACATTCCCCGTGGCAGTAATCCATTCAGGAATGTTAGAAAGTAACGGCAGTAGAATGACATCATGGCTGTAGAGAAACTAACAGGAAGGACGTATAAAGACTTACTAACAAACTACCTCACTACTCACTACAACCCGTATATCATTACAACTCACATACAAGGAATACTGGGTTCAATCCCCTTGATAGTAGCTTCAATAATATTACTAATTCCGGAGCATAATAGTATGCAAGTAGTTTTCATTTTCCGTGTTAGTTAAACTTTAATTTTTCAACAATGACTGCAAGCAAGAAACTAAAAGTTGTATGTATGATATTGGCAATAAAAATTCTTGTATGTATTTCTAAACCACAGTTTACGTCCAACTCTGTTAGTGACTGCTCCATTACAGCTTATAAAACATAGAAAATGATTTATTTGTAATATAGTGAAAGTTTTGTAAGTGCCTCAAAGACAGGTTGATGTTCAAAAAGAGAAAGCAAAACTCAGAGAAAATGACAAGAAACTGGTTTCATTTCATAGAAGCGTATTTATTCTGTTTTTACTCATGCACATCGTTCTGGTTCTACTTCAGGGTTTATTTTATATACCGTTCGAGCAATTTTAGATTTTTATTGTACCAAGTCTCAAGTAAAACAAGTCTTTGCAGCTGTCAGAATAGTTGAGTATACCAACATTCAATTATGAATCTGCCAACAAAACATGACAAGGGTCAAGTCCAAAAACGTCTAATTGCGAATTACTATCTCCAAAGAATTCTTGAATACATACACTAGCCATGCCAAACAAGGACTCCTAACATGCCTCCAACTTGTTGAGAACTACAAGCCTCTTTTTCTCCCATTTCGGTAACTTGAAGTATGTTTCCCCGATTCAACAAAAACCTCTCGACATGGCGAGGTCATTAATGATGTATAAGCTAGAGACAAGCAGGCGATATCCGTCATCAAAATACAACACTAATCCTGCGAGCTTTTTCCAATTATTTTCATATATTCTATTCGATTATGTGCCAAAACTGTCATTTTTCATGTTTTGGAGAAAGTTGCCACGTCCCGTTCCAATTGCTAAGGGTATAATAATCATCAAAACAGGATCAAATCTACACTCTGATATCTATTGATGAAGGGCATCGGATGAACCAGAAAAAAAACCTGACAAGCTTGCAAAAAATATATCTATCGGATTCCCCTTAATAATCACACCACCAGTCTAACCGTGTAACCTATCATAATAAAAAGAGCTGCTTTGCTTTTTTTCTCTTTGAATCAAATACATTCCCAGATTATATTATTTTTTGGAGCTTTCCACACTGATTATTTGCAATCTTCTTTTTCATCTTCATCATGTTTCTTTTATCATTTATTTCTCTTTTCATTCTTTCTGTCCGAACAGGAGAATTGCTTCTCTATTTCTCTCCGTGCAAGTTTGAGTGTTGGTCGCAGCAGCTGGTGAATACAGCAGATGTTACACCAGATTTCTATGGAGGGAAGTGGTAAACGCTTATGTTGTATGTGTGGGGCTAACAAAGTCTCGTGAAAAAAAGAAAGAAAGCCAGAGTAGTTTTCATTCTCGTTTTCTCTTTCAAATGGTGAGCCCTTTCTCTGTAGGGTATGAAGATCAAAAAACAGGCGGAGTGGTTCCATGCACGAAAAGAGAAAAGAAAATGATGATGAACAACAGGAGATGATGATGATCGAGTCTAGCTACAAGGATCCTTAATAAAGTAATATATGTGAGGGCAATATTAAAGCTGACCATCTCTCACAGTTCTACATGCTCAGAGAATAAAAATTGTTACAGTAATAATATAACCATCATCTATACGAACTGTTACCACGAACCAAACCATATTTTCTTGTGAGTTTGTGTACGCGATGATGATATATTATCGGCCGTACAACTCGTCTACCTGCTCCTCTCCCATTCTTATTTGGCCACTCATTAACTCCACTTGAGTTTCGTTCCCCGTTTACTATCATCATCATCATGGCTATTGCAATTTGCCACTGAACTTGGACTTGTGTTTGTTAGACAATTACTACACTGCTCATATATCAAACAGGAAAGGAGGGTAGTTAGAGGTGATATATCATATACGGATGGCAAAAGGATGAAGAAGAAGTTCGTTTTTTGAGAGTCTGAGCATATCCTCTTTCTTTCATAATTTGCCTGCCCTGCTGGTTCATTTCTATCGTTCTCAACTGCATGCATGAATGGATGGTTAAATTGGAACCCTGTGGTCATTTTTCGCAACGCAAAGTCTAAAGGCCATGCAAATCTTTATCTAGATTTGTCTTTTGTACTAGCTAGAACTGTTCGATGTAATCAATAGGAGCCAGCATGCTATTTTAAACTAGAATGCCATTAATGGCTGAAGTGGTTCTCCATTACGGTTCCCTTTTCGCCCTTAGGTTCCTTATCCAAACATCTGTCAGCCAACGTAGGAATCTTTTCCCTTCAGTGTGATTTCATTGCTAGCTAGCCCATCTCATTTCAAGCCTGATATGCTTCTTAGTGCCCACGAGTGCAGTGTTCCAAAGGACAGAAATGTAAACCCCAGCTTTTCTCGAAAATTGGCTTGCTGCACTCAGAGGAAAGTAAAATGTCGGGTTATTATGGTGATCTCCATGATGATGTAGATAAACTAGTTATTTGAAAAGTGACAGGAGAGAGTAAGTACATCAATAGTGATGATATCCTCTTTAAATAAAAGTTACTCTAGATTTGTATGATAGCCATGGAACTACGTGGTATACCGGTTTGTGCTAGTGCACAAACTGCTGGTAACCTCACTGGCCCGTTAAAAAGAGCGAAAAGAGCAGATTTTTGAGGAGAGTGTGAGAGAGCGAATTTCATTTCAGTGAACGTGTCCATTCGAGTAACAACTACAAAATTTGAAATGAAGACACATCTGTCATCATCATACTCCTCTTTTTCCTGTTTGATCTTCCTCTACTTACACATTGGTACTTGCTGAATCGGTCATGTATACGTTTACTCCATACTGTCTAGTCTCGAGATTCTCCACGGAATCAAAACGTTCTATGCTGTCGCGAACTGGCACGCAAGAATGTTGGATGCGATGAAAAATGTCCAAGTACCCCATCACAGATTTATGATCTCCCATGAAAAAATACACTTTTTTCCTTATATTCTGTTCTCCCTTTTACTCCCATAAGCAGTATCACTTGACCCGAAACGACGTAATTGACTTAAGATTCACGTGTAACCAAAACCAGTTTAGGTTTAAACTTTGGAAGTGTGTTATTTGAATATGCTATTTTTAATATGTTATTAAATTTACTACACAAATTACGCTCATATGGATCATATTCGGCCACAATTTTCATTGCCATGTATACAATGCTAAGCTGACAAAAATCCTTTATAAAGGTTACTGCGTGGTTGGTTTGAAATACTAAACCTTAAATGTAGATAAAAGTTTACTCCTGTGGATGTTTCAAGGTATTATAAATTATGATGCCACATTTAACTTTCATTACAACCACAATTAACAGTCGGATGACAGAGCTACTGACGAAACATCTAGCCATGGTAGTGCAGTGGTAAGATTAATATCATTACAAGGTCAACCATTTCAGACAATAACTCTTAACTGCGGTTTTGCCGCAATTATAAACCTAACTGATATTTATACCACTACATACAATGAAACGCTTGTGTACGCATTGAATTTCTGGGAAGCCCAAAGGAACTTGTTGTCTGCACTGTGTGAGAAATAATAAAAACTTGTAATTTTTATAATAGTTGGTATAGTTCAGTTTAAAAAAAAATACACTGCGCGGATGTGGTGAAAGTGGAAGCCACGAGAGAGTAAATTTGCAGTTTAGTTGGTGAAACCACGATGCTCTGTGGTAGGAAGGGAACACGAGAGGTTATTTTGATATTTTCGCACTTTTGCAATTTCAAATGTAAAAACATGGTTGACTGCTTCAACTCTAGATGTTTTTAGCCATTTGCTAGTATTAGTGAAAATAATGAATTGGGATAGTAAACACTTGGGAGTGTATGCAAATAAACTAGCAAAAAATTTAACCCGTACATTTTACGTACTTAATTTAATTCTTAATTCTTTTTGAGCTCCAAAGTTAAAATCAAGCTAAAACGTATAAATATTCAATGGAATACATCCAACAAATATGTTATACGTATACTACACATACTTAATATACAACACAGACTATGGAAAATGTTGTGTTAAAAGTTGACTGAAGTGTTTTTTGGATAATTTTTGATGGCAGACAACCTGTTCCAGGAAGAAAAACTTTTAGGCACTATTCATAGAAAATACAAACTGGCAATCCGTTGATAGCCCTTAATTCATTTCCAGAGGGAACATGTTACGTTGCGGATAATTACTGAGCTTCCTCATGCAAATGTAGTCTACAAAGTTGTACATTAATTCAACAAAAATGCTTCGCTGCTACTTGTTGTTGCCGTTCCTATTCGTTTACATTCGAGGAAAACCTACTTGCACTTATTTTTAAAGCGTAATTTTTAATGGCAAAGTGGCTCCAGTTGTCTACAACTGTTGTCATGGGCACTAAAATATTATAATACAATGTCGATAACACTGCTAGACAAATATCCATACGTTATACGCCTTTCAATTTTTTAATATAATAATAATGCTGTACTGTATTTGCTTCAAATAATTATTTTCTTGAAAAGTTCTGAAACTACTTCGGTTTTTCGTACTGTATTAATGTTGTCTTGTACTTGTATGATAACTCATTTCCGATGATTAGTTCATTGCTGTGCGGACAGCAAAAATCTATAGTAGTAAAATATTTATAACACCAGTTTAAATATGTGTATATTTTCTGTTTTATGATATAATACTTCACATATTTTCGTAGGTACACAACATTGCTGATCAATCATTGCTACATACATAGGTATAAGTTACGGTTGTAAAAGACCTCTCTCATTGGCTCAAGGCGATCAATCCATCTCAATATAAGTCTAATTTCTCTCTTTGTGTAACCTTGAAAGTTAGAAGTTTGAATGGAAACACAAACTATGGCAACTGAAGGGACAGCTTTTGGAGCACAAAGCAGGTCATACTTTTTCTACGTGATTTCTGCACATGCTTGTGTAAAATTGCATTTATACAACATGGTTTTGCTTTCGACATCATACATAGATACAAAACAATTACAAATAGAGATTGAAATCGGAATGGATCTATTAGGAACTTTTGTGGATGTATCGATTTTTACATGCATGTATGTGTCGTATAAAAACTTTTAAGTTAATAAAACAGGAATCGGGATTAACCAATACTGGGAATTCAATATTTCAGTTTTTCGATTTTTAAATTCAAGGTAAATTACAAACACAAAACAAACAAACTTTCTCGTTCAGTGCAAAACACTGAAATTTAACTTTGATTACATGGTCTGTATCTGAAACATTCCAAGCCTTTGGGTTTCATTCGAATTATGCATAACCCTGATGGACGTACAATTTAATTTTAGTTCGGTTAGACAGCGTGCCTAATGCAGTGCACTTAACACAATATGTACGTTACCTAAAGCCCAGTATATTCGGAACAATTTTTAAAATAAGTACTTAAAAATATACATATCTGTTGCAACTATTTTACTATTGTTACTTAATACCGATGCAGACTGAATCGATGCTTCTTCATATTGTAAAGTTGAAAGAAATCTTTTGGTACAAAGAACTCTTTGATTTGATTAAAGAAGACAAACAGAAGTAGGATCTACAGTAACAAAGATCGATTTTCTTCTGACCCTATTTTATTTAGGACTTGGAATTGAAACTTCTTGTACAATAAACTTAGGATTTGGTTTGGGATAAGATTCTTTATTACGAAATTGAGATTATTTATCTTGCATTGTCTTGTGTAACCCTTTGAAGTGTAATTCAGTAGTTCACAAATATAATCCTACCTGACCTTTAACAATAAACTCCGGATTGTGTGTGGCATATGAAGGTTAAGGTTTGCTGTGTTATTGATTGACAGTGTTGGTTTCGTTTAAGGATGAGAGATTGTAGATCAAATTGGAAACCACTTATCCTCCACAATCGAAAAAACATTTCTTTGTCGACAAAAATATTTGTATTCTGCCTGTTACAACTTGCAGAGATTGTTGGAGTAGTTTGAAGTCTGAAGAGCAGCTTGATATTTGAAAACACTCAATCATTATTGACATCATGATATATCCAATAGGAACGAACGTATAACTACTACTAGCTAATCGGATGAGAAGTCAGAAAATCGGAAACATGCAAAATCGGAGACACATTCTGTAACCCAAGTTGTATACACTCACTTAAGCTTCAAAATTGAAGCATTTATCTCGATTTTCAATCCTTTATATTTTTAAAAATTCAGGCAGGAGTTGAAGGTTGATGGTAATATAAGAATTAATTAATTACCGTACTGCATAGCAAAATTAATACCGTTGGGGCGAATAAATACTTGAGTTATTATAGACCGATTTTGTACCAAATAAAAAAAACATGCATTTACCCTTGCACGGCCCGGCTAAAAGGGTTTCAGGCAAAATATTGCTTTGAACACGATATAGTTAAGTAATGCTAAATTGTGATTTTCACCTTAGTGAATGCAAGTTTCCATTTTCCAATATTTCAATAAGCATCCGGGATTAAATGCAATGGAGTTCAGCGAAGTCTTGAATTTGATTTTGTGTTAATTTTTAATGCAAAAAAAAATGAATTCAAATAGAAACCATGAGATGAAATATGAAATACGCCGTAAAAACGCAAAAATTATATGCAGCTGAAAACATGCGATTGCCCTGAAAAGTTACAAGTTTTTACTTACCGGGAACCGATATAATGACGAAAGTCAAAAACGTCGCATCCATATTTCTCTCGGTTCGGCGAATAGTAAACCCCTTAAATATTTACGTGCTGATTTTTTGGTTGCCGATGTGGAGACGATGGTGAATCTGGTAACTGTGTTGTGGATCCCATACTTTATACGCCATCCTCCCTTCCTATTTCAACAATATCTCCATCACTTGCTTTCGTTTGCGTTACGAATCACACGCTATTCTAATGAAAGAAATGTAAATCAGTGAGCGCTCTATATGTCCATTACACGAACGCTCTAGACTTATTTTTCTCGGAAATACAGGCTGCCACTATTGAGCTCCTGAAACCGAAATCCAATCAAAACGCACAATTAAATATAAATTCAACTTGACTGCCCATGATTCTAATTGCCCATCTCTCAAGTTGGAAGATGAACGGGGTTTCAATAAAACCGAATATGCACATTTTAGTTAGAGAAAGACCACACCACGATTTATTAATGGTTATGCACCGAATATGCAGTAAAGTAAAACCCATTACTTCGGCTTTGCTTTCGCTTCCCAGTTTTAATCAACGTTGAGAATAGCAACTTTACTTTCACCATCCAAGTTTAGATAGCTCCACTACACGCTCGCACGTGTTTCAAAGTAGTGGGCGAAATTGCATAATCGAATGGAGCAATTCCTGATAGCAAATTTGAATCTACCTTCAAATTTATGGATTTCTTCATTAGGAATAGTTAATTGAATGCGTAAGATTTATTGTCTACTCTGCATTTACAATCTGCAGAGACCTTTTTTTCTCGTTTCCAGTCTACCGTACGAACGTCAGGGAAACGCTAGGATGCTGACAACTCATTGTCATCGTTCTCAAGTTTAGAAAAAGTTATTAAAAATGTGGAAGGGGAAATCAGCAGTTTAAAGGAACAAATGGTGGGGTGTAAGTTGAATAGATGGCAAAAATTAGAAAGTTTCACTTTTCAGTTCAATTTTGCACCACCATTGTACAAAGGTTTTTGTGGATATGGAAGAACGTTTTTTCAGCGTTGAACACGAGTGAGAGCGCTAATCAAACAACAAAGAGCAAATAAAAGGGAGAAACGCTCAATGAAGAAATGTCAGAAAGAGCAGTAGTGTTGAATAAGGTGTAATTTACTTTGAATACCCTCAGTCGACACTACACCACTTCTGTCGCACCTTTTGCAACTAAATTCTTAATATTGGGATGTTCTTTCTCCATTCAATTATCCAATCCCATTTATACCTGCTATGCAATATCTTCGGTGTACCTAACGGAGTTGGTGTAAGCCCACCAAGACAGGTAATAAAAGAATTTTAAGTTTTGGATTACGATACGAAAGAACCATGCAGGAGAGTAAGCTTCTACTCATCTTTTTCCAAGCTCTTAAGGATTTTCTATCAATTTATTTAATTAAGAAACAACTCACACTACTTGTAAGCTAAATCCTTTGGTACACATAATGTTATGTAATATTAAAACAGACTAGATACAATCCTTTCCAGACAATTCAACTTTTACGTTCATGGATCCGCTGTGGATCATTTCAATTCCAGTTTGCAGGACATATAGACGGCGTATTTAGACTTGAGGGTTGTTTGTTGAAAAAAATATTTATAACCGTTTGTATATGAAACCCTGAAAATCATCAGTTTTTGTAAACTACACTAGGCTCGTAATACCGTACTTCAAATTTCATGTCGGACAGCCTGCCTACTTCGAGAATGTCAGGAGGGACGTCTAAGAAATAAAATACTACACTTGGAAACATTTTCCTTTGGAATAATAAATAGCTCGATTATGGATTATACGGTAGACATTCATCTAGTCCTCTTAACCTGTAATTTCCTTCAAACATGTACATTTGATCCTTCAAACTGCATATTATGTCAACTGTTTGTATTTTGCAACTATGAAAAAACGTTGTGTCCATCAATCATTTTACTCATGTCACAACCACTTGACAAAGAACGAGTACCATAATTAATAAATTGGAGTAACCGTATATACTAGCAACTAGCAAATAATGTATCTTGTGGTGTACGGGTTTTGAAATAAAAGCCGAAGTGGGTTTACAAGAAAACAAGTAGTCACCTAAACTATGGAACTGACACTCTTAAGGGACATGACAAAAGAAAACCTGTAAGTAGATTTTTCAAAGTTGTTACCAGAAACATTGTTATACCAACAGCAGAGGTGTGTTTGACTCAATATGAAGAAGTTATTCCATTACCAAATGGTGTATGACATTGTATGCTAAACACTTACCTCTTCTGCGTTGGGATTAGCGTGCGAAATTCTTTTTTTTTTGCACTGAGACTGCTAACCTTAAGTGTTGAGGCTATATAGTGGTAAATACATTAGTTTACAAATACACTTGTGTACACCTGATGCTTTATAGGAGCTACGTCAATCATTGGCAGCATTTAGCCAAATGACTTGTAACGCATTATTGATACTTTCATGTATACACTAAACCTTTATTACTTTGACTCTTTCATTTACAATTTGAAATGTGTTTGGAATTCGTTTTCACACTAAACAAACCACAACTTTTGGACTGAACTTTTAGCTGTACACGATATGCACAGGGTTCGTTTGCGAAATTTCAACTTAAGAATCATTTAACTGTTTTTTGCGTGCACAACTACATAGCTATTTAAAAATATGATAAGGATTATAAGCTGTATCGTTCACTGTTTAACACAGAAGCACAACTGTACATAAACTAAGTTTCATGAAAGGTTTTTCCTAACTTTCACCAGATCACTCGGCAAAACTTCAAAACGATGGATTTAATAATAACATACAAACTATCTTTTACGTGGTTTATTTGCTTACATACTTTTAACCTATAAACTTATATTTTTATAGTAATTAGTTGATGAAATGTTAAAGTGAGTTTAATTCAATACATATTCCCATTCACTATAGGCGAACATTAAGTTTGTTTGAATCAGATTCGCTGTTATCCCCCAACGTGGATGTGGAGTAATATGTTGTCGAAGGTTTTTTGCAATGTTGTTAGATTATGATAACTAACCATGAAGGGTAATCAAAATACACTGTCACAATGGAAATATCTTACATGATACGAGTGAGCGAGTACAAGGAAACGTTCTATTCCACTTTCTCCAACTTCACCTTCCGAAGTGCTCAACGCTTGGTTTCATACTGAGCCTCTCAAGCTATGCGACCCGAGTCTTTCAACAACTTGTAGTAACGAGGAAGAGTTTTTGTGCTACACGATAGACAGCATATGTAGTAGGTAGATAGTGAAAGCTCGCAGGTTTGTTATTCATTCGCTTGCAAAAGTTAGCAGTCTAGTGGCTGTTCCTTTTCAGGAAAAACAAGCACAGCCAAAGGAAAGGTTTAACAGATAATTGTACGTAGACCAACAAAATGTTGATGGGAACACAAAACTATCCCTGTTTTCTCCTTCCTATTTCTTTCTATTTTGTCAATGTGTCAGTATAGCAACGGAAGCTATATGTCTGTTCAGTTTTTCTTCATTCATGCTTTTGTTCGGATATGGAGATTTAAATTCAAAGTCAACTCAATGGTACTACATACGTGGGCAGAGCAAATACTAAGGTCAGTGAGAAGTGTAATTAAATTTTAAAAAGTAATCTGGCTATCGCAAAACATGTTCATGTACTTAAAACTATACTGTGTGATTAGGTTTTTTGCGGCTCCAGAGAGTTCTCAGGAGACTTCAAAGGTTTTGATGGCTGGTAGGACCGAGTGCCCATGTCTCTCGTTCCCTAATGGATGTTGTATGTAGGTGTATGTTAGTTCTGCGAAAACCGTTGCTGCGCAAGGCATAGCTGCGAAACGTCAAGGCTGCGAAAACAATATATGCGAAAAATCAAATTTGCGAAATCATACATGCGAAAAACTTGTGAAATGGAGAAAATGAAGACTAACAAAAGTTTTAATAGTTATATTGCATTTATTACTAATAATATAATATTTTTCAAGTAGAACCAACACGTTTTTTCAAATCATTTTAAAAGCACCTAAAAATTCTAAAACTATGCTGTCATGTATGCATCATCCTATATAAGTACAATTGTGTAAAATAAAATATAGTCTCTGAGTTTAGTGTATTCTGTAATCCCTAGTAGGGATTCCCTACTGTAAGTCTGAAGAAATTATGACGTATAAGTAATTTTGTCTGAGTTCAATAGCTTTCATTTGATGATTTGATTGAAGCTTAAGTGCAGAGACTTATTGCGACGAAGTACCTGTATTTATGTTCTCCATTTCACAAGTTTTCGCACGTATGGTTTCGCAGCTTTGACTTTTCGCAGGTATGGTTTTCGCAGCTTTGACTTTTCGCACCTGTGGTTTTCGCTAAGAAGGGTTTCGCAGACAACAAATCGCAGGTCCAAGGTGCTTCCGTCGTATGTACATGAAGGGAGACTCCCGAACCTCGCATGGTAAATGTGTTTCAAGATTTGGCCATCCTATTCACCAACAGCTTTATTTCTTTGTTGTAAATGTCAATTGACATTCTATAAACAATAGTAGTTCTATGACATAAATTAAAATTACGAATCCCTGAAGCCGTTCATGCACAGAACGTTTTGGTTTAATTACGCAAACAGATATGCTTTGCTTCGGTTACCAATTTTGTAAGTATCTTTTTTTTCTTCCAATAACTGCATTAATCAAGATGAACTTGAATAACCTATTGACGTCATCCCGGTACAAACACAGCTTTAACCAAACTGTAGGTAATTGGAAACGAAACCCGCTCCAAATATGTAACGAAATAAAATATTTCCCCCATTTTACAAACTATTTGCAAATTTCTGTTTGTGTCATATCAAAAATTAACCCGTAGAAAACATTTTTAAGGAATGCTCTAGAAGTGGGACTCTGTTATACACGCAGGTGGTACTAACCTTCCAACCATTGATTTTTGCGTTGATTTCATTTTCAGCAATAAACCTCGCTGTATAAACATGATATTAATTCATCCTTCGAGATTCAATGGCAGTGTTGCGTTTCATTTCAACGAGTTTAGCATGAATGTGTATGGCACGGCTAATTGGTGGCTTGATGGTTTAACATATTACGACAATGTTCTGTTCCTGCATTCCAGTAGCATAATATCGTCTCGTCATAATGTCCCAATTTTTCTGCCGTTTCGTTTGTTGTGTCAGGATTCGTTACTTAATACGTTTCCGATCCGTGTGTATATCTATCGATCAACCCGAATATCACAAGGTGATATTCCACAAAATTATGATGAATTTGCTCGTGAGTTTGTAATAACGTTCGGCTTTCTGGAATACGACTTACGGGGGATTAGTATTGTTGGCCGCAAACACTGGTTGTAATGCCAATTACGTATTTATTTAATTTAAAAAAATTATTTAAACTAGATTTAAACTATGGTTTGTCGGCAGTCGGCAGCGTATTAATAATAACTGATATATATAATGATAACTGTACGCACATGTAATAGTAGTCGTAAACGTCTTCTACCTGTACATATATGAGCAGATATATGTCTCAACAAACACTAAATTTGTAATTAAGAGTTCACGGCAGAGCCATGTATTTTGATGCCTCAAGAAACTCAAGAAGCGAAGTTGTTGATAGTATTAAACGTGAAGAAAGTTAAGAGTAATACTAATATTTGCTGTTGTACTGTCAAAGGTGTTGTTAGTTTCTACACTTAGTCAGTAAAAGAAATAGGCTAACTCGTAGTTTTTTTACTACCAATAGAAGAAAAATCCGCCTTGTAATGTTTCACCAAGCGTATATACGAGCTAACTACAGTTGATACTTACGTACGACATTATGATTATGAGGTTCGACTTTCTCCGTTGACTTGAATTATTGCAGGAAAGTGGTACCGGAAATGAGCTTATAACTGTCTGCGCTATCTATTGAATTTTCTTCTAAGTTAAGTATCATACTTTCCCTTTCGTTCGCATCTAATGCGTAGATGTCGACCCCATCCATGTTCGAAAGAATCATTTGTAATCGATCGCGTTGCAATATGAAATGTTGGGAAAACGAAGTATGCACATAATTTCGAAGCAGTTTTGGATAATCTTCCTTCATATTCCAAGTTGTAATTACTCCAGGGAACATCCTTGTAAACATTTCGAATCCTACTATCCAAGTTTACCAATTCTAAAGATTACGCTGCTACAGTAAATACGTATATGCTTAACTTTTCACTCAGGTATGCAGCGCATGACGAACTGAGGCGGCGTTGGAATGGGTTTATCACTATGGATAGGAAATTGGTGGATATACCAAAATAAATAATAATGAAATTTTGGGATCGTTAATGTACAATTGGCGGTTAATAATGCCCAATTTAGAGATTCCCAAATGAACTCAAGCCGGCCGAAAAGAAGAGGTGAAAGTGCAGAGGCAAAAGACAACGGAGAAAATGCCCTCTGGTATTGGCAAAATATTCGAACAGCAAGTTGTACCAAAGAAGGAAAATTGTTGAGCATATTTCGCAAAAGTGTAGCAAGGGTACGCTATGTGGCGGTTTGTTAGTAATTTGGTCCGGCACTCGTGTCTCTATGCTTGATTTCCCGCTGTACCCATTATGAAACTGACAATTATGAGCTTCTTTTATATCCTGCGCAGGATCTTATATGACCGTGATTGGTGATAATTAACGGTAATTGGCTCATGCCTAATTATGAAAATCAATGGATGGAATGGAGTCAGGAATGGATAGAAATGTCATCCTACTTGCATTTTATTTACAGCCAGATAGTGTTGCATGGAAAACATTAAAACTACACAGTTCATTAAACACGTTTTCGAACAAAAATGCTGAATAATACAACAAAAATGCTTTGCGTACACCTCTTTCGTTATTGTTTCTGTCACAGTATTTTTAAACACATTTTTCATTTTTATTAATCATATTGAAAACTATACGATATTGTTATTCACAAAAGTTAGCACTCTAATCACTGTATATTTGTATCATCATCATGTACATATTGTCACTTTAAGTTGCATCGATAATTTGATTATTGTTACGATAGTCCTAACTTTAGACCTTCTCCAAAACGTTCCAATACAATTTACAGTAACGTAATTTCATAGAATATTTGTATTAGTGTATATTATGCAAAGCCAGAGTGTAAATGTAAACCCACGGAATTAGACAGCAAAAGAAAAACGAAAGATTGCTTGCATAACCTATGTTTATTAATGTCACTGAAAAATTAAGCTTCAAATTGATCAGATCAGATATCATATAGTAAATTTAAAATGATTTTATCCATAGCCTTAACCAAATATCTCGTTAATACTTTCATTACATGTTGCACAAAAGTGTCCACAAACATTTAATTTTTACATTCTAATGTTTTAACTTATCACATTGATTCTTTTTTCCAATAGTTTTAATACATATAGTTGCAAGGTACAAATCAGAATCACTGCAATTGTAAATGGCGAAAAATAATAGTAAGCGTTCCAAAGAAACGCAATATGTATAAGATGTGAGTAATAATGATCGACTCATACAGATAATTGCTAAACACCAATGAACTGACCAGTAATATTAAATAACAAAATACGCCGCACACTTCGGATTAGACCCCAAACGTTTCATTGTAAAATAAAAGCTTTAAAGCTGATAAATACGAAGCTGAGAATATATATAACAAATTTAAATCAGTTATAAAGTATGGTCATAAAGTTATAATACATAGTCATGGTACGCATAGTCTATC